>VDFB02006361.1:0-46051 GCA_007258455.2 Sequoia sempervirens
TACAAGTATCATTTTTGTAAGGTCTCTGGGAGGGTAGAAGGCTTAGATCTCTAAGAATATCAAACTCAATGGGTGAAAATGAGTTGGAAATGTCTCTAAATGTATATATATAGCCTATGAAACCTCCTCTTCTTCATATCATGAGCCTGACCTAAAAATTTATTTTTTCAGTTGATCTCTCAAGGGGGCATCCTTCCATCTTTCCTTCATCCAGGGTACAATGGGACATAAAAAAATAATTATTTTTTTCCAAGTAGCATCAAGTATTTGAAACAATGCAACAACTACATTGTCTCAAAGAGGGGAAAAATGTAGATACCTAAAATTGTCTAAGCACATCACACATTCATATTCACCTGATTTCAATCATTTTCCTCATTATCTCTTGATTTCTCAATTTTAATTAAATAATTTCCAAGTATTTGATTAAATTCATTATTTTCCTCTATTAATTGAATACTTGACATTATTTTATTAATTCATCAAAAATTATCATTTTCCCTCTTTTCAAATTAATTAAATAATTTTGAATAATTTAATTAAATTCAAATTTTTATCTCCCAATTCGATTAAATAATTTCCAATTATTTAATTAAATAGTAATTTTCTCTCCCACATGATTAAATAATTTTCAATTATTTAATTAAATCTTGATTTTCCTCTCACCTCACAATTAAATAATTTTATTTAATTACTAATTTTCATCCAACTTGCACATGACATATTCCATTTTAAAAAAGGGAATATTCTTTTTTCAAAATATCTTCTCTCTAAAATATCTTTAACCAATTTCCTTGAAATTAGGGATATTTTGAGCTCTCAATCATTTTCATCCCTTGATCTCCTTGATTTAATCTTAGTCGCTGATCTTCATCTTCAATCTCCATTTTTGATCAGATATCTGCATTTCTATAAAAGAACTCTTCATCTCCATGAAAATCATTCACAATTCTCATAAGGAATTCATGACCTTTTTGAGAGAAATCTTGAGAATTTGAGCATCCTTTTTGTGAATCAAGATCATCAATCCAAGCTTTTGCAACATGGGTTATGCATAATAGAGAAATCCACATATCAATGGAGCATAATCCAACAATTCAATTATAGGTTTGTAATGTTTTTACATCTTTTGAGTTGAATTATCAATTTGCTTTGTTATATTTTAAGCATTGCTTTATAATTCCATTATGGGTTATATGATCTTTCCTATGTAGTTTTTTTATGTTTCGTAACTCCAATTATTTAATTGTATCATTTTACTAACACCCATATTTTCCCCTACAACACATACTCCAAGGATTGGAATTATCACTGCAAACACTTAGAGTTAATCTTCTAGATGTGTTTAGAATATGGGATATCTTTGAATCCTAAAAAATATATTTTTGACATAGAGAAATGTAAGCTCTTTGGACATATTGTGTCCACAAAGGGAGTTAGGATTGATCTATAATGTGTTAAAAAAAGACCTTATCCCTCAATCTAAAATAATTAAGGCACTCCACTCATTCTCTGGGTACATAAACTTTATTAGGTTTGTTCCTAACTTTGTTGAGAAGAAATAATCAATTTACAAGGTTTTAAGGGGGGTCATCAAACTAGGATAAGGAATCAAGCAACTCCTATGAAATATAAGATGCACTCAAGAAGGCACTAGTGCTAGCAAGCCTAGATTATTCTAGGCCTTTTAAATTATTTTATTTTACATTATTTTATACTGTTATTGTTGTTCTGATACAAAAGAATATTGAGGGGTATGAAAAATTGATAGATTTCTTCAGTAAGTCTCTACGAGATGTTGAACTAAAACTCTATAATGGAAAAATTCTTATTCTCTTGTTAGAGTTGTACAAAAATAGATCTTATCTCGTAGGTTTCAAGATCATAGATTTTCTCCCACATACAGTTGTTAGGGATATCCTTGTGCAGTAGGAGGCATTAGAAAAAAGGTTTAGATGGATCAACAAGATCTTAGAGTATGACATGGAGGTACAAACAAACAAGTTGGCTAGAGGCCAAGGCCTAGGAAAATTAATGGTTAAAGAAAATTTAGATGTTGTTGAAGTCCATTAGGTGAATTTTAACTCCTATTTCATTCCATGTTAGTTGAAGGGTTGTCCTTGGTATAAGGACATTATTTTTATTTGGAAAACCTAAATTATCCTCTTAAGTTAAATGATAAGAAAAAGAGGATGCTAAAACTTCAAACTAAGATATATGTGCTTCTCAAAAGATAGTTAATGTGGAGAAACCTTAATGGTGTGCTCTTTATATGTTTAGATGTAGATAAGTCTATAAGAGTTGTTGAGGAATCCCACCAAGGATTATGTGGTGTACATTATATGTCGAATACCACTGTTCATAAGATTATGAGAATGTGTTATTGGTGGCCCACATTATTCAAAGATGTGGCCAAATTTTTGAAGGTATAAGATGTTTTCCAAAGGTTTTTTGGCAAGTTGAAATTTGTAGATGCACTTCTCCTTACTACCATTTCAATAGAGGCTCCATTCCAATAGTGTGTTATATATTTCGTAGGGGAATTAATATAAAGTTATAGAAAAAAATACAAGTGGATATTGGTGGCCACTAGCTACTTTAAAAATGGGTGGAAGCAATCCCTACAAGGAATGTAATTTGAAAGGTGGTGATTGATATTTTTCTCAATAACATAACCACTAGAGTTTGGTGTACCAGAAATAATTGTTTGTGATAATACAATGTGTTTTAGATCCTATGATTTTGTTGACATGTGCTCACAATATGGGATTTATTTGACACATTCATCACCTTATCATATATAGGGAAAAGGTCAAGCTAAGTTAAGCAACAAATGCATCATGAACATCCTAAAAAAAACTTTGAATTTGAACAAGAAAAGGTAAGATGTGTTAGGAAAAGGGTGTGTTGTACACCTTGGATAATATATTTAATGTAATTATTCTTGGGGCCACTTTATGTTGCATGTAACATTGGGACATAAGTTAAGTTGTAAAAATGTAATTATTTAATATTGGGGAAAATAAATAAATAAAGCACCCAATATTAAATAAGGGGACATGGTTTTGTAATCTCATAGTTTTAGTCACATGGTTTTGTGGGAGCTTGCTTCTATTAAAGCAACCACAAAGGTAGTTATTGTAAGATGCAATTTTGCATGTTAGCTCTGGTTAGCATTTGTGAGGGTTTGAAGCATGGCACATGATGTGTTGTTGCATGCTTGTTCACATGGATTGCTTGGAAAGGGTTTGTTGCTTCAATGGTGTTCATGGAGACTCTGAAGATGTATTGTTATCTTTATTGCTGAATAATACATGAGAGATGGATGCTTTTGGAGGCTGGGTTTTTTCCCTCTTGAGGGTTTTCCCAGGGTATATCTTGTGTCATATTTTCATGGGTATGTTGTCTATTCTCTTGCATGTGGATTTTGAATACTTAGTTGCATAGATTTCTCTTCTGGGTTATGTGGAAATTGTCTTTAATTATGGAAGAGGGGGGGGGGGAGGGTGGGTTAGACCCCCTCCCCCACGTCCATCGTACCCTGCTTTGCGCATGGCAGCATTGCCAGTGGAAGGTACTGCCGCCGGCAGGGCCAAACCAATAGTACTCTGCCACTGGCAACCTACCATGTACTGACGAAAACCTTTAAAAGGTTTAATTTTTTTTTTAATTCAAAATTTTATTTAATTTAATCCGCCATGCAGTTTTTTAATATCGACCATGCATTTTATAAAAAATGCCAATGGAAAATTTTAAAAAGGGGCCAATGAATTTATAAAGTTTGGAAATTTAAATGAATTTTATAAAGATTTCGGATCTGCCACCAGGTGGGTGGCGCCGCCCAGCCACCAGGGGTGGCTAATTTTTTTTTCCTTAGGTGCAAACTACAGTTTTACTTCCAAGGGGCATAAATTTTTCCCAGTATGTCAAATTTTTGACTTCTTGGACTCATTGGAAAGTTGACTCAGTGCTCTATGCTGTGGTGACAGTGATTTTATGATATTTTATAGTTTTGACAATGTTTTGCTTACTGGAAGTCATGTGTTTATTTTGAGCTTCAAGAGGGCATATCGGGTGCATACAGAGTCAAATTTTAGACTTCGAATAGTTGACATAAAGCTTGTTCAAAGCTCTTCATAGTGGATCAGGTTTGGAGATATTTTGGCATGGTTTATTTGATGTTTTCTTTATCTGAGCTGTTTATAGGTTTCTTTGACTATGGTGATACTATGAGTTTATGGATGATCGAATCTTGGAGATTTGATGTTAGATTCATTGTATGCTCAGTTGTACATCTTAGATTATTCTATCATTTGACATGGTTAGCAGTATATGGTTGGATTTGTATGTTGCATTGTTGTATCTACAAGTTGTGCAATGTTGTAGGTAGTCTATACTTACATGTTGCATTTATGACTTGGACATGGGTTGTCTTTTCCCATTGATATTTCAGTGTTGATGCATGTTCAATTTTGGTGGCTTGGTTTAGTCACTTGGTTTATTGGTTTTGTTGTCATGTTAAGGAGGTGAGATGGTATTACCAGGTATAGTCATGATATGAGATCTATGTATTTGACTATGATTATGCAGATATGTGGACATGGTTGGGTTGAGTTGTTGGTACATTTGGTGGTGTGTTTGGTTCCTTAACTATGGTACTTGAATATGGTCATGTTTGGTAAACCAGATCTGAGGTTGATTTGGTGTTTGAGTCATTTGGTCTATATGGTTATTCTCTTAGATATCTCAGTTTGCAGTTTACTGATGTGATGATGAGTTTGCATGTTTCAGTGATTGGATCTACAAGTCATGCAGGTTGTGGATTAGCTACCCATTTACTTGTAGTGGTATGACTTGGTTGTGGATTATCTTTATTCACCAAGTTTAATTCCTTGTTGTTACAGACTTTGACAGTTGGCCTTGTTTTTTAGTCATTTGTACATTGGTATGTGTGCTTAGAGATGAGAGGATGGATGTTTCTTATAGTACCTAGACAGTTATTTTTGGGACTTGTAGCATGTGGTTTATCACGATGTCATGGATAGCTTGATTACACTTTTCAATGGGAGCTTTTGACAGTGTTGGAAATGTTTATGATGGCTTGGCGGTTGTAGGTATCTTCTTGGCTTGGAGATTTTGGTTCTACTTGTTATTATTGACAGTTTAATTGTGTGTGTAGACCTGGATGATCTTCATGGAGAGGATGGTTGTCACGATGCCATGTGTGACTCGGTATCATAGTTCATTGGGAGTTGTTGGAAGTGATGTGGATTCACCATTTGATGGTGGATGGTCTTTTGCAGTGATTGTTGGTGTCATGGATGGAATCTTGGTTTCTAATTTTATGCAATGATGGTTCATTGGCATATTTGGTTTCATTGACAGGGGATGGTTTTACTCATATTGATTACATATGTTTTCTTGGTTTAGAGTGTTTTGTTATTATGTCATGGTTTACTCTTGATCATATGTTAGAGTTTTGGCATGATACTTGTTCTCTTGAGACTAGGATGTATGCATTGTTGTATGAGATCTCCTAGTAGGAGATGGTTAGATCATGTTGTCATGTTTATGTTCCTGATTCATGATTTGAGCTTTGACATTGATCTTGTGTGGTTCTCTTGGTATTGGGTACATCTATCATTTGCTTTATTACTTCATGATGGTGTTATGTTGCATTTGGAGTTTGGAATGGATTGGTTGGTTACAGGTACTCATGGATACTTGGAGACATAGGTGAGGCTTGAGTTCTCTTGTGATTAGAGACATGGGTTGAGATGGTTACTCTTGATGAGATTTCAGCAGCAAGTCCGAGGAGCCTACACCTTGGTTGGACGTGAGTTCAACATGGACCTATGAGGAGAGTGTTCTTGGATGAGCCATGATGACTTGGATGTCTTGGAGGAGCATTCTCATTCCCCACTCTTGGTTTTCTCGGCAGTTCCACTTGAGAGGTATTGCTCATTATTAATTTCAGGTGCTTTATGTTTTATGCTTTATCTTCTCATGCATTTGGAGGTTTCATTTGAGGAGTGTTGGCATGTTTATCTCCTTATGCATTGTGATTACATTCATTGATGTTGAGTTTAGGAGATGTATTGGGATTATTTACTTCATTGGGAATGGATTTAGTTTGATCTTCTTTGGTTATGAGAGGCTTACATCCATGTTGATTACATGATACATATCTTATCTTTGATCTTGGTGTTTGAACGGTTGGGTGTTGTCATGGCTTTTATTTTGGGGTGTTGTGGAGGAGATCATACTTGACACAGTTGGAATTTAGAGGTGTATGTAGGAGACTTGTGGTGAGAGTTGTTCTTACAAGTTATTGATTTATAGGTTTGCATATCATTGTGGATGATTCCTTGGTTCTACATGATGTTGTTTACACTTTCTATATGATGCGATTGGTAGATTTGGTATTGTTATTCCTTGCATACACGCCACAAATTTTTTCTTGGAAAAGTCAGGGACCCCCTCTATTTTCTTTCATTTTTCTAGTTTGTTTTGTTGGGATCGAGTAGCGGGATGGAATCGACACCTAACACCTTTCGAGGTTTCAAGTTCTGGTTCTGCCCCGAATCCAATCCCTGCTTTTCCTTCGGGTGTCGTTCGAGTTTTCGTTCCTTTCCTGGTCCCATCTCGTCCCCATCTTGTTCTCCGTCCCATTTTTGCTTCGTCTCATTTTTTGTCGTTGTGTTGTTCATTTGTTTTGGTTGTTTTCGTTCGTCTTGGTCCTCGTCTTTTCATTGTCATTTTTTTCGTTATCACCTCGTCGAGTCATTTGTTCGTCTAGTTTCATTCGATTGTTTTCATCTTCTTCATTTCTCCGCATTTGGTTTTGCATTGTTTGTTTTTTGTTCTTTCGTCATTCCTTCGTTTTTCAGTTTTTGTATCTGTTGTTGAGAAAAAATAAAAAATATATATATATACAAATAAAAAATACAAAAAGAAATAGTAGAAAACACAAATAAATAAATAAATAAATCTTTTATTTTAAAAGATTTAAAATTGAAATAAATGAATAAATAAATCTCTTTTTTTTATTAAAAAAAAGAAAGGATTTTTATTATAATAATAATAATAATAATAAATAAATAAAATCTTTTAGATTTTTTTAAGAATTAAAAGATTTATAAAGAATTTAAATAAATAAATCTTTTCATATTAAAAGATTTTAAAGTTCAAAAAAATTATTATTTAAAGGATTTAATTTTTAAAATGTAAAATTGTGAAAATCATAAAAATAAATAAAAAATTGTTAAGTAAAGGGGTAAAATGTTAATTTAAAAAGAGAAAGGTCTGAAAGCAATTCCAACCCCGACCCCACATATTTTAATAATTCTAAAATTTAAACTGGCAGACTCGGGTCAGGTTTTGGCAACATAAATATTAAAGTTTCAAGTTCAAAAATTATTCTGCCCCCGCTCGAAAGCAATTCCGATCCCGCAACTTACGCGGGTTCGGAACCGGAAGAGAATTTGGCACTAGATGAGAAAAGTAAGGTTTTGTGCAGTTTTTGTTCCCGTTCCGCCCCTGTCCAGGAATGGTTCCTGCTCTGACCCCGCTTGGTTTTGCTTCCACCCCGTGCAGTAAGAACTCCGCTCTCGCACAGCATAAAGAGATGACGTCTCACGACATACAATGGAAGCAATGATAGGGCAAGTACACTATTTGACAGAATGCCCCACTAAGATTTTGTCAATGGAATCCATCAAATGGCAAAAAATGTCTTACAAAGTGCAAAGATTTAAAAAACTCTGCAGTGATGATGGCCGAAGTAAGACAAGGATATGCATAAAATCAAGGGTGAGTTATGCAACATGAAATAGTTACAAAATATGCAAAATGGATGAAATGTTGCAAGAAATGCAAAAAATCAATTTTGTTGAAAGGCTGTAGAAACTTTAAAGCAAATCCTATTAGCAGGGGTGAAACTAGATCCCACAACCTTCATCAGCATCACGTGGGCTACACGGGAAGCGTTTGACAAAAAGTCTCAAAGAGATGACCAAAATGCAAATGCAATTGGCAGATGGAGAGCACGGGTATGAGGCACAAAAGACATTTTGAAAGAATGCCTCGAGGAGATGTCATGCCATTGAATGCAATGTTATAGGATATGCACAAAATATAATTTATGAGGAAGGAAGGGAATTTGCAGGTGTATAGAGGATTTCACAACCTCCACCCATGTCCTCCTTCCTGGGCCAAAATGGAAGAAAATATTATCAGATTATGTAATTGCAACAACCTTGGCAGACATGCGTGCAAAATGTGGAAACATAGACTAAGCCACACACCGTTTGACAAAAGGTCTCAGCAAAATACATGCAAAATGTGGAAGCATAGAACAAGACATTGCCGCTATTTGAAAGAGTAACAATGGATACAAGGAAGGCGCCATAGCTGTTTTCACACAATGCCTCAAGAAATGAAGTCTCATGGAATGAAATAAAATAGTGGAAGCATACATAAAGCACACAAACTGTTTGAAAAAATGGCTCAAAAAGATGTTATCTCATAAAATGCCTTGATTGCAGATCTGCTTATTGTGGATTTGTTGAAGACGTGTGTGAAGATGATGATGATCTTGATTTTCCATCAAAGTGATTTTACTCTATCCTAGAGGAAATTGAAGCTTTTGGATAAGGGAAGCTTGTCATTGTAGTGGATGATGAAGACTTTGAGAATGAAGGTGATCTTATTATGGCAACATCCTTAGTAAACCCTGAAGCATTGGCCTTCGTTGTGAAACATGGAACTGGGATTGTTTGTGTTGTTATGAAGAAGGAGGATCTAGACAAACTTGGATTGCCTGTGGACTCTCGCGAATATGGCATTGGAGCACAGATTTTGAAGGACATAGGAGTTCAGACTATGAGGTTGATGCTGATACGAAACTTGTTAATTTTGACTATCCTTTTGTGGACATACAAAGGCTTTGAAAATTGGTATTTTCTTTTGCAAATTATATATTCAGTATGCCCTTTTTGAGAATACATATAACTCAATTGAATGCAAGGAGTTTGGGTTCACGTGGTGTCTTCATGAATGTAGGGGAAGTTGTTATGAAGGATGTAGTTCATTTCAAATATGGATAATGTTCTATCAGAGACAAATTAATAGTGAAATCCATCAATCCTTAGAAATTAATTAATTCATAAATTTTAATGCATTGATCTGAATGAATTAACTAATTGTGTTCTTTTTGTGATGTGTAGGTATTTCCAGGTTTGGGAGCAAAATGATGGCAGACTCTCAAAACCATGCATAACATTATTGATTAATGTTATTTTGATAACATTAAATTTCAAAGGGGTTTTATTATTATTTTAATTATGAACATTTAAAGTTTATGTGCATTCAATAGAAATAATTTGAATTTAATTGATTTATGAAATTGATTATTATTTGATAAATTAATTAATATACTTTATGTTCACATGTACTTTTGAAGAATGGAATGATGATAAATCAAAGTTGATTTGCAAAACTCATGTGCAAATGGGAGAAGTTTTCTGAAAGATCTTTAAACTAGCTATAAACTGAAGATATGGTGGACTTGCTTGGAGTAATTTCTGGAAAAAGATGTTGTTGCTCATTGTGCAAAAGGAGAACTCTGAGTCAAGTTGAAAGTTGCAATTATGAACTAAAGTTAAACTGGAGGATGGAGTTTCAACTGAAACTAATTAAGGTTAAACTAAAATCAGTTGAAGCCAAACTGAGAGCTGAAACTGAAAGTTGTCTTGGTGAAGAGTTGGATGGACAACAAAAGCTACAACTTTTTGATGTTTTAGTTTTGGAGGAAATTATGGAATCTTGAGCTATTAATTGTCAAATATGCTCACTTTAAAGGGGTTAGACACTTAGGAAAAATAGTTAGAAGTTTAGAAGTTAGCTTATTAGAGTTAGCAGTAGGATAGATGATGTATTTTTCTAATTTTTCTTAGTTTTGTTGAGGTAATTTGAGGATATTGGTTTCCGTACACTGGTGAATTTTCCAGAATTGTAAATACTATTTATCTATTTTACAATAGTAGAAACAGTCAGATGCAAACCTATCTTGAGTTATGCTCTGGAATGATGTTTATTTGGTTAATTGTTTGATTTGAAACTTTCAAGGAATGAATGGAATTTAATATTTTCTTTTGTTTGAGCTATGATTTGAAATTTGCTATTAATATTTGCACTGTGAATGAATGAATTTGTATTTGTTATAGGTTGATTTGTTTTGCATTTTGGTTTAGGTGTTCCTTGAAGAATAATAGGTTTGGTTAATTAGATGAATCAACATTCTTCTTTCTCTTGCGTCCCTGATCTATCTTTTTCCTTTTTTTTTATATCCCCCCCGGTTAGAGTAGGTTTAGATAGGAGTTCGATTTTACAAAAATCAGGAAGCTCAATAACTAGCAAGGCCCCTTAAATATTACAGTTACATTGGCCATTGAGTAACATTAGCACAGTTGAGAACCAACTACCGGGACCTTGGGAGATAGATTACTTTATGTTATCTTTCTTTTTTAGGAGAAATAGGATAGAGATATTCTATTTAATGTTGTTGTGTTGTTTTGACCATCAATAGATCTGGCGCTAGAAGGAGGGCCATGAGCAATTTTGGATTGTTGTGAGTTGGAGTGGGTTGGATCTTGGAAAACCCAGCTCTGATGGGCAACCCTTTGTGTATTCCTGAGATTCTTAACGAAATTCCTTATCATATGCATAATAGGCTTCCATTTTTTTCACTAACAGTGGACAAATTGCTAAAGATCATGTTAGGATTTTCAGGGATTTGATGACTCTTCACCAGATTATTCATGAAGATACAATTTTTCAACTTTTCGTCAAAACACTGCAAGGTACAACATGGCAATGGTATGTTAATCTTCCACCAAATTATATTTGTTCATGGATGGAATTAGAAATTTTATTTGTGGATTAGTTTGACCCTTATGCACGAACATGACCCATCGTTTGAATTTGAAACCACAAAAAGGACACCATCAGAATCAATTTACCAGTTCAATCATAGGTTTTTGTTGATGTATCAATGAGTTCAAGATTTAAATCTATTTTTTAATGATTATATGTTAAAAGAGAATTACTATTGGGGTTTGAATCCTTTGTTTGTAGCAGAAATTAGACGTTGTGGGGAGATCACTTCCCTACATGATGTATTGAGCAAAGCTCTCTTATTGGCACAAGCTAGACATGACGTGTGAAATTGAAGCAGCCAAAGTCAGGATTGTAATACCCGTGTGCTTGCAAGTTGTCATCCTTTGCAACCTTATGCCACTTTACCCACCATACCTACCCAAGTGCAATCATCCTCACCACACAACTACAACCTTCCTAATATTCCAAACAACACGTTTTCCAATGCTTCATATCAAGTCAATCCCACACAAGACCAATGGAAGAATCTATCTCTGCAAAATCCAACCATAGAGGTAAGTATTCCACCTGTCAATGAAGTTGTGACTATATCATCTCTTTTCAGTCATACTCCCCCACATAATGCATTGGATTATGATGAAGTTGTAAATGAAACATTTGATGAGCAAGTATATCATTTTGATGTTTTGTTTGACAAAGAGTATGAAACAGATATAAATTTAGAGCATAATGGAAATATCATATTAGAATCTAGTTTCGTTGGAAATGTTAATACTACAGATGGTATTGGTATTAACACAAGACTGCTATCATGAAAAATCAGCAACTAAAGAATCTCCTTCCAACGCTTTGAATATTTCCTCTGAGAAAGATGAACAACAAGATGAGGGATGGACAAAGGAGCATGGTTCATGTTGGATAGATATTCCACGTATGCAAAATCGAATAAGGGAGAAGTTGGAAGAATTAGGAGATCTAAAATTATCATAACTTGTTAGGCTGAATAGATGTAGGATACATTGAACAAATCAACATTCTTAGATGGATTGTCATGTTTTCCTTGGTAGGATGGATTTATATTTCAAATAGCTGATCACTGTTGAAGGAATACTTATGGAAGATCCCTGAAGTACATATCCCCTCAATGAGGAAGATGAAACAACTAGCATACATAAAAATGATAACGACTCTATTCAAAATGATGAGAGTAACTGTGAGAACATGTTGACCTCTTCCCCATCATCTGATGACCTTGATCCTTGCTTCAAAAAGGACTCTATGATTGATAAAGTTTCCCTACCTTGTGAATATTCGCTCGATGTGGAAAATGAGTTTATCGATGCATTCATAGATTCTTTCATGATGATGAATAAGGGAGAAACACCCTTTGATGAGTTAACACAAGAAAACGACTCTGCTGATTTGAATAATGGACACATAAAAACTAAAAATAGCATGACTACAGATGAGGTTGCAAATGGATCTTGTGGTGAAGGACAAAAAGTTGAGTGCCAAATTTATTTTTCAAAGGAGGGAGATCAAATGGATGTTCAAGTTATTCAAGGGCTTCCTAATAATCATTCAGATCAGACTTACCCTTGTCAGGAAAATAAATTGAATCCTAATGCTAATCAAGATACTAACATTGATGAAATTAATGGTTGGTTGCAGCAAGGAGTGAACAATGATGAGATTCAGCTGGGTGAAGTAGAAGAATGTCAAGAAAGTGACCAAGAGGTTGTCTCAGAAGTTGAATCCATTCAACATGACGAAGAGAATGAAATGAGGGAGTATTTTCTTGGTTTTGATTCTGTTTATTCAAATACGTTGTTTGAAGAAAGTCCTTGCTTAGCATGCACTAATGAATTTGATCTTAACAGTGATGAACTTGACACTGATTTGCACATTCTAGTTGATGATATACAAAAACATGAATTGAAGAAATGTTTTCCTAAATTTGATTATGTTTATTCAAATGAGTTGTTCGAAGAAAATCCTAGTGTACCGTATACTAGTATTTTTGCCACTAGTGGTGATCAACTAAATGCAGATTCTCAAATTCTCGTGGGTGACATGTTTGAAGAAAGTGTTGGAAGCAAGGCTTCATCTCAAGAAGAGGTGGGTTTGCAGACCTTGCAAGTTGACGACATGGGTGATTTGTTGCTTAGTTCTTCTGAGGACATCCAGAATCTTTTTGACTCTGTACCCAAGATGAATACAAAGATGTTGGTAAATGGATATCCCAACTGCAAAAAAAATCTCACTTCAGGTGATCCATGTGAGATTATTCCTTTTGGTTCACATTATGAGGTACGTGGTTCTGACTTCTTGCTATCTGTAAAGATTGCTAGGTCAGGTAGGGAAAATGTTGAGCAAATTGATTTAAAGGTTGAGGAAGTTGATCATCTAATTGGTGATGTATGTACTTTAGGAAACATGATTGGGGTTGATAGTCCCTGTGAAGTCAAATACACTAGTTTGTTGTTTAAGCCTAGTGTTGATTGTGATAAGGATATGCATGAAATTTTTGAATCAAGTTTGGATGTCTTGAACGCTAATGATGTGCCCCTAATGGATTCCCTTTATGTTCATATGCATGAATTGGAGTGAAATGGAGTGGTGTTCCATGAGTTGAGATCTTGTGAGAAAGAATTCGTACAACACAAGTCTACATCAACAACCAAAGGTCTTCTAAATCAGGTGGTGTCTTTTCATTACCCTCCGTGTTTTAATGATTTTTAGTTTGATTATGACATTGGGGACAATAAAATGTGTTTGTGGGTGAATCATGACAAGGTTGAGAACCCACAATTGTTAATATTTCAAACTTTATACCCTCAGAATGAATTTACTACACATAAACTTTATATTTCTGAGTATAAAGATAAATTTTCTAGGTTTAGAACTATACCTAGTAAGTTAAGATTTCTACACATAATGAAAAATCAGTCAAGTCAATGTACAAAGTTTTATAGTTTTATGTTTGCAGAGCTCAGTTTTGGAGTTAGTTTAGGATTAGGATTAGTTAGGTGTTAGTTTCTAGTTTTATGTTGTTTGTTTTGGTTTGTTTTATTTTGTTCTGTTGTTTTTTTTCTTTTTTTTTCTTTGTGTCCTCTTGTTTTTGTTTTGTTTATGGGTTTGTCTATTTCTCTTTTTGTTTTTGGTCTTTTGTTGTTTGTTTGTTGTTTGCTGTTTGTTGTTTTCTATTTTCATTTTTTTGGTTCGTCGTGTATGTTTGTGTGCTCGTGTGTTGTGCTCCTCTCTTTTCTTGTCTGTTTCTTTTCTTTCTTCTAGGGGTTCCTCTCGTTGATAGTGGAAGCTAAGTTATTGTATGCAAGTTATGCTGGAAGGTGAATCTATTGAGAGTCTGTTGTTAGTATTTTCAAACACTTGATTAGACAGTTACTTTGAAAACTTTGATTTACCTTCATCCATTTCAAATTGGGGAATGTTAGCATGGATGAACACTTGGTACATTATGTAGTTTTGGGGAGTTTTTGAAAGTCTATCACGATTTGCACACCTTAAGAAATCCATCAGTTAGTTTATATCGAGTGGGGTAGCTCTATTCCAAGTGAAAAATCTAAAGGGTTACATTTCTTGCATGATGTCCACTATGGTTCTCGACCCGCTACTTAGGCTTCACTGCTTAAGGATTGAGGGAAAACCAAAAATTATACTTAAAAAAAAATTAGCATCTGAGAAAAGAGAAAAGAAAGAAATCTGAAAATGAAATCAATTAGCAAGGGTGACTTGAGTATCTCTATCGGGGCTATAAACGCCTGGTTGGCAATAGAGTGATGCTTAGAGAGAACCAGAGGTATCTCTGTCGAGGCTATAAAAACCTGTCTGGAAGCAAAGCTATGCCCAGGATATCATTGCACGTTAGGAATGTAACTCACAACTACGTAGCTTGGGTAGATTCTGCTCCAATTTTGATCATGACAATGCTAATGGAGGGGAATGAATCATTTGCACACACAAACAGATTTCAGTTTCATATCAAACCTCTGTCTTGTCCTCATTTTGATTGTGTTTGCACTTCTTAGATTATCTTGAATGGGCATAAACCAATGATTTTGGGTATTTGGAGGGTTACGTGTCTTAAAATGCTTTGCGCATTTTCCTAGCCGAGTTGCCATTTGTTATGCCTTGCATACATGCCCCAACTTTTTCCTTGGAAAAGTTGGGGACCCCTCTATTTTCTATCATTTTGCTGGTTTGTTTTGTCGGGATCGAGTAGCGGGATGGAATCAACACCTGACACCTTTCGGGGTTTCAAGTTTTGGTTCTGTCCTGACTCTAACCCCCGCTTTTCCTTCGGGTGTCGTTCGGGTTCGCGTTCCTTGCTTGGTCCTGTTTCGTCCCCGTCTTGTTCTCCGTCCTATTTTTGCTTCATCTCATTTTTTTCCGTTGCATTGTTCGTTTGTTTTGGTTGTTTTCATTTGTCTTGGTCCTCGTCTTTTCATTGTTGTTTTTTTCGTCGTCGCCTCCTCATGTCGTTTGTTCATCTAGTTTCATTCGTTTGTTTTCATCTTCTTCATTTCTCTGCATCTGGTTTTGCGTTGTTCATTTTTTGTTCTTTTGTCATTCCTTCGTTTTCGGTTTTTGTATCTGTCGTTGAGAAAATACAAAAAAAATTGTAAAACTTAAAATACAAACATATATATATAAATAAAAAATACAAAAGAAATAGTAGAAAACACAAATAGATAAATAAATAAATCTTTTATTATAAAAGTTTTAAAATTTAAATAAATGAATAAATAAATCTCTTTTTTTTATTAAAAAAAAGAATTTTTATTATAATAATAATAATAATAATAATAATAATAATAATAATAATAATAATAATAATAATAAATTAATAAATAAATAAAATCTTTTAGGTTTTTTTTAAGAATGAAAAGATTTATAAAGAATTTAAATAAAGAAATCTTTTCATATTTAAAAGATTTTAAAGTTCAAAAAAGTTATTATTTAAAGGATTTAATTTTAAAAATGTAAAAATGTGAAAATCATTAAAAAAAAAAATTGTTAAGTAAAAGGGGTAAAATGTTAATTTAAAAAGAGAAAGGCTTGAAAGCAATTTCAACCCCGACCCACATATTTTAATAATTCTAAAATTTAAATTGGCGGACTCAGCTCAGGTTTTGGCACCATAAATATTAAAGTTTCAAGTTCGGAAATGATTCCGCCCCCGCTCGAAAGCAATTCCGATCCCGCAACTTACATGGGTTCGGAACCGGAAGAGAATTTGGCACTGGACGAGAAAAGTAAGGTTTTGTGCAGTTTTTGTTCCCGTTCCGCCTCTGTCCAGAAATGGTTCCTGCTCCGATCCCGCTTGGTTTTGCTTCCGCCCCGCATAGTAAGAACTCCTCTCCCACACAACATAAAGAGATGACATCTCATGACATACAATGGAAGCAATGACAGGGCAAGTACGCTATTTGACAAAATGCCCCACTAAGATTTTGTCAATGGAATCCATCGAATGGCATAAAATGTCTCAAAGAAATGTTGTCTTATGAAGTGCAAAGATTTAAAAAAATCTGCAGTGATGATGGCCAAAGTAAGACAAGGAAATGCATAAAATCAAGGGTGAGTTATGCAACATGAAATAGTTACAAAATATGAAAAATGGATGAAGTGTTGCAAGAAATGCAAAAAATCCATTTTTTTGAAAGGTTGTAGAAACTTTAAAGCAAATCCTATTAGCAGGGGTGAAACTAGATCCCACAACATTCATTAGCATCACATGGGCTACACGAGAAGCGTTTGACATAAAGTCTCAAAGAGATGACAAAAATGCAAATGCAATTGGCAGATAGAGAGCACGGGTATGAGGCGCAAAAGACATTTTGAAAGAATGCCTCGAGGAGATGTCATGCCATGGAATGCAATGTTACAGGATATGGACAAAATAGAATTTATAAGGAACAAAGGCAATTTGCAAGTGTATAGATGATTTCACAACCTCTGCCCACGTCCTCCTGCCTGGGCCAAAATGGAAGAAAATATTCTCAGATTATGTAATTGCAACAACCTTGGCAGACATGCGTGCAAAATGTGGAAGCATAGACTAAGCCACACACCGTTTGACAAAAGGTCTTGGAAAAATACATGCAAAATGTGGAAGTGTAGAACAAGGCATTGGCGCTGTTTGAAAGAGTAACAATGGATACAAGGGAGGCACCATAGCTTTTTTCACACAATGCCTCAAGAAATGAAGTCTCATGGAATGAAAGAAAATAATGGAAGCATACATAAAGCATACAAATTGTTTGACAAAATGGCTCAAAAAGATGTTATCTCATAAAACACCTTGATTCTAGATCTATGCATTGTGGATTTGTTGAAGACGTGTGTGAAGATGATGATGATCTTGATTTGCCGTCAAAGCAATTTTACTCTATCCTAGAGGCAATTGAAGCTTTTGGATAAGGGAAGCTTGTCATTGCAGTGGATGATGAAGACTTTGAGAATGAAGGCAATCTTATTATGACAACATCCTTAGTAAACCCTGAAGCATTGGCCTTCGTTGTGAAGCATGAAATTGGGATTGTTTGTGTTGTTATGAAGGAGGATCCAAACAGACTTGGACTGCCTGTGGACTCTCGCGAATATGGCATTGGAGCACAGATCTTGAAGGACATAGGAGTTCAGACTATGAGGTTAATGCTGATATATAACTTGTTAATTTTGACTATCCTTTTGTGGAAAGACAAAGGCTTTGGAAATTGGTATTTTCTTTTGCAAATTACATATTCAGTATGCCCTTTTTGAGAATACATATAAATCGACTGAAAGCAAGGAGTTTGGGTTCATTTGGCGTCTTCATGAATGCAGGGGAAGTTGTTATGAAGGATGTAGTTCATTTCAAATATGGATAATGTTCTATCAGAGACAAATTAATAGTGAAATCCATCAATCCTTAAAAATTAATTAATCCATAAATTTTAATGCATTGATGTGAATGAATTAACTAATTGTGTTCTTTTTGTGATGTGTAGGTATTTCCAGGTTTGGGAGCAAAATGATGGTAGAGTCTCAAAACCATGCATAGCATTATTGATTAATGTTATTTTGATAACATTAAATTTCAAAGGGGTTTTATTATTATTTTAATTATGAACATTTAAAGTTTATGTGCATTCAATAGAAATAATTTGAATTTAACTGATTTATGAAATTGATTATTATTTGATAAATTAATTAATATACTTTATGTTCACAGGTACTTTTGAAGAATGGAAGGATGATAAATCAAAGTTGATTTGCAAAACTCATGTGCAAACAGGAGAAGTTTTTTGAAAGATCTTTAAACTAGCTATAAAATGAAGATATGGTGGACTTGCTTGGAGTAATTTCTGGACAAAGATGTTGTTGCTCATTGTGCAAAAGGAGAACTCTGAGTCAAGCTGAAAGTTGCAATTATGAACTGAAGTTAAATTGGAGGATGGAGTTTCAACTGAAACTAACTAAGGTCAAAGTGAAATCAGTTGAAGCCAAACTGAGAGCTGAAATTGAAAGTTTTCTTGGTGAAGAGTTGGATGCACAACAAAAGCTACAAATTTTTGATGTTTTAGTTCTAGAGGAAATCATGAAATCTTGAGCTATTAATTGTCAAATATGCTCACTTTAAAGGGGTTAGACACTTTGGAAAAATAGTTAGAAGTTTTAGAAGTTAGCTGATTAGAGTTAGCAGTAGGCTAGATGATGTATTTTTTTTAATTTTTCTTAGTTTTGTTGAGGTAATTTGAGGATATTGGTTTCTGTACACTAGTGAATTTTCCATAATTGTAAATATTGTTTATCTGTTTTACAATAGTAGAAACAGTTGGATTCAAACTTGTCTTGAGTTATGCTCTGGAATGATGTTTATTTGGTTAATTGTTTGATTTGAAAATTTCAAGGAATGAATGGAATTTAATCTTTTCTTTTGTTTGAGCTATGATTTGAAATCTGCTATTAATATTTGCACTGTGAATGAATGAATTTATACTTTTTACAGGTTGATTTGTTCTGTAGTTTGGTTTAGGTGTTCCTTGAAGAGTAACATATCTGGTTAATTAGATGAATCATCATTCTTCTTTCTCTTGCGTCCCTGATCTATCTTTTTCCTTTTTTTTTATATCCCCCCCGGTTAGAGTAGGTTTAGATAGGAGTTCGATTTTACAACAATCAAGACGCTCAATAACCAACAAGGCCCCTTGAATATTACAGTTACACTGGCCATTGAGTAACATCAACATAGTTGAGAACCAACTACCAGGACCTTGGGAGATAGATTACTTTATGTTATCTTTCTTTTTTAGGAGAAATAGGATAGAGATATTTTGTTTAATGTTTTTGTGTTGTTTTGACCATCAAAAGTTATGCCTTGATCTTTTTCATATTTGCATTACCCATGCAGTAGGAGCTCTTGGATGTGTATGTCATTCTTTGACAAATTTTGCACATGGAGTTTATGATTGCAGTTTATGGGTGTATATGTTTATGACATGAGTTTACTATGTTTTTTATACCTTGGAGGTATGGATAGTTGGATGTATTGGCACTTGCTGTGGGTGTTATTTCAGCTTTGGGTTTGTGTATCTTGACAACTACTAGTTCATATTGATACCTTTGGATTGAGTGTTTGTGTTTGGGATATCAGTTGAGTAGGACTTATGCTTCATTGTGACAGATTGTGTGGCTTCTTTATTGGATGGATTGTTATCTTTGTGCATTGGCATGATGGAGGATGAGAGCATTCATGCTTGGGATGGTGGTCACTTTGATTCTTGTTGTAGGTATCTTGATGGAGCACATGGAGTAATTTGATTCCATGATGGTATATGTGGGTATATGGATTGTTCATTTGATTCATGTTTTGAGGTTACTTGTTCCCCTTATGCAATGTATATAACAAGTGGGAGAATGTTAGGAAAAGGGTGTGTTGTACACCTTGCATAATATATTTAATGCAATTATTCTTGGGGCCACTTTATGTTGCATGTAACATTGGGACATAAGTTAAGTTGTAAAAATGTAATTATTTAATATTGGGGAATGTAAATAAATAAAGCACCCAATATTAAATAAGGGGACATGGTTTTGTAATCTCATAGTTTTAGTCACATGGTTTTGTTTAATACTACTTAGTGGTTTTGTGGGAGCTTTCTTCTATAAAAGCAACCACAAAGGTAGTTATTGTAAGATGCAATTTTGCATATTAGCTCTGGTTAGAATTTGTGAGGGTTTGAAGCATGGCACAATATGTGTGGTTGCATGCTTGTTCACATGGATTGCTTGGAAAGGGTTTGTTGCTTCAATTTTGTTCATGGAGACTCTGAAGATGTATTGTTATCTTTATTACTGAATAATACATGAGAGATGGATGCTTTTCGAGGCTAGGTTTTTCCTAGGGTATATCTTGTGTCATATTTTCATGGGTATGTTGTCTATGTTGTCTATTCTCTTGTATGTGGATTCTAAATACTTAGTTGCATAGATTTATCTTCTGGGTTATGTGGAAATTGTCTTTAAATGGTTGCAAGTTTCCAACAAGATGATAAGTTAAAGTTTGTTGTTTGGGAAGATAGGGTAACTTACAAGAAGGCTATTGGGAAGAGTTCTTTTGAATTAACTTATGATATTGAGGAAATTTTACCGATCATCCTTGAGTTATTAGTCTACAAGTTGTAATGCCCCGCCAGGCAACCTCAAAGGAAATTAAGATATCTCACATTTATGATAATTTTTTTTTAAAAATAACTAACATGTAACATAATATAACATACATCATTTGCAAAGAAACTATACATGTACTGTATATAACAAATCCATTGAGGTTACGTGATTGCATTACTTTTTGTATCAACATCATTACATCACATGAAAACAGACAATAGATTAAAAACTTGAAATTACATTTCACAAGGATTACAATATTACAATGTTGCTTCTCATCATGAATGGGAAGAGTACAAAAAAAACATGGAATATTACATCTGAAATATATGAATACAAAGTTGCAAGGCTGAATTCAACTCTGGTACATCTCAGGAGTCACTGCAAAGGTACAATTCTGCACTTTTCGATCGACGGCTGGGGACCCAATGGGGTGCATAGCACGTTCCACCCAACCACGTGGACCCGAAGGCCCACCCCCATGCTAGGAGATGACAAGAAGGACCCCCAATGAAAACCATCAAATGATACAAGGATACAAGACTTCACAACATAAACCACAATAACATAAGACAACCTCCAACTGGTACAAAATATAACCACACAAGATGAACCAACATAAAAAAAAAACCAATAAAGCATCAACATACAAATGCCAACATCTGCTTCCAGAGGCCCAAGAATAACTTGGAGGGAAACAAAGAATACATGGTTGTTAAAGGGTGGAGTGTCATCGCAATGTTACATGGGTTACCCTGGCGAATCTTCCTAGGCCCTGGCCCCCAACTTGGGTTACCCTGGTGACCTCCTACAAAACCAGGTCCCACATGCAATCCAATGCGGAATCAATTATCTTTCATAAAGACAAGATAACGATCTTTCCATTCCAGGCCTTCTCGACTCATCCCCAGGGGCATAATTTATCTAGTTAAATGTTTTAGTCTACCTAATGTATTGATTTAGTTTTCACTGATTAAGCTAACTCCACATGAGTTACCTAGGCACCACTTTGTGTGCCGGCCCCCATGAAGAGCCACTCCCCTACTAACAACATATCTCAGAAAACACAAAAAGGAAAGCCAATTTGCACAAGAAACCTAATCCAATAAAATAACTACATCAGGTGAGGCATGCACCTTCTCACGCTAGAACAAACTTCAGAGTAATGAAAACCACATCAAGTGTAAGGCTCAAGGCACATAAACACAAACCAAGTGCAACATCAACCATTATTAGAGTGACGGGATCATAAAACCATACAAAACTCAATAAACTCTTCAGACTTGATATGGGTTACCCAAGGCGAACTCTCCTAGGTCACCAGCTCCCATACCAACTTTGTAAGAAAAGTCATATCCCCTCAAACCTCTGGAAGACTCTCAAAATGCATCACAAGGTTTTCTCACCCAAGAAATGTCAATAATATCAGAATCTCACAAATCAAAATATACGTCAAATCTAGGTAAAATTAGCCAACAGGCATCCAGAGGAGACCTCAATTTTCTCCTCACTTGATACCCAATAACGAACTTGCAAAAGACAAGCATCATGAATCAACTTCATAAATATAAATACATCACTTACCCTTTAATTTCACTCAATGACTTATTCTCTAAATCCAAACACTTAATACAACCTCGAAAATCACTTCTATCTCATAATATCTCATACCTATAATCAAACATTAACTTATTTTGAAAGTCATTATCTCCTTGATTACAATTGCACTCAAAAGTCATTACAAGGTAATTTCCAACATTCAACTAATAACTATTTGTAAAGAACTCCACAATCATTTTATAACAACAAGCAATTTAATACATTATTTAGTTCCAATCTTTCAACTAACAAATGGTAATAATCAATTTAGATTATATAATTTCCCCAATACACCTAACCAAAACAATCAATCGATTTCTAGAAAAAAATAGAATATCCTTTATCATATTAATACTTATCAACTAATTACCAAGCAATGTCGTTTCAAGACTATGCTAGGAAAACATAACAAACTAGCCAAACTATCCCAAATTTAATAATTTAAGTAATAAGGCCTAAACATGACACATCTAAATCAAATACTTGAATCATCATAATCATTTAACAAATTACCCATTGACAAGAAGTCATATACATAAATGATGGGAGAGGTCGTGAAACTAATATTAACATAACCTTTCACTTACAATCTCTAGAACTAGTAACAATATAAGTAAATATTATAGTGATGACCCTTATACAAAATTAAATTACTATGAGATGGTATCTTAACCAATCCTAGTGATTACACGTATGGTTAAATCCAAGAATAATAACTCATTAAATTTCCATTTAATATTAATGAATGGTCCACAAGAAACAAATATAAGATCCAAATATTATATTCTTAATAAATGGTAATTATCACTACCTTGGGTTCAATTCTTCACCACCCTATAAATACATATATCATTGTCATAACTAACTATATCTATTCAAATCTACTTTATTATCTTTTCTTTCAAAGAAATAATAATAAAATTACATAATTCTATGTTTTCCTCATATTTGAATAACATTACCTTATTTGATTTTCCCAACCTTTACCTAATAGAATCAATAAATTACAAAGACTAATAAATCCTTATTAAGAAGACCTTCTAATTTTGAATCAACAATATTAGACAAAATGCTACATGCTGTAACTAAAGAAGGAAAAACAACAAAAGAGTTCTAGCAGTCAAGATGCAAGCTAGCATTAAAGCTTTGCTTGTGTTTAGGGTGTAAGCAGCCATGCCGATGGAGGGTTGTGCATTTCTCTGAGAGACAAGAGACCATAATTTCCAGAGCGGATTAATAAACATAGACATGCGTGGATCTAATCCCTGAATAAAAATGATTTAAAGTTTCGTGAAGCTCCTTTTTATGCTAGATCAGCTAAGGTCCAAATTTTGAAAGGAGATATAGTAGTAAAAACATTAACATTGATGACATACTAGAAGCACGGCCAAAAGAACTTAACACATTTTTATTATTAGCTCAACCTTTCCAACGCCATTGATACTAATCACATTACAAGGTTAAAGATTGAAAAATACAGGGGAAAGCCACATAGGGGATTTCAAAATATACCAACCACACAGTTCGTGCAAACGAATCCACAGATGATCTATGGTAAGAAAGAATCTATAAAGGGTAGAGAGAACTATACTAGTGACACAGAAGAAACTTTAGCTTTGACAGGTCGGCATTGGATCAGGAAGCTTATTTAAACTTCTACAACATTCTATTTTAAGTGCTGCAACTGCGATAGACTGTTAATAAAATCAGAGGGATTATTTAACCCTCAACAACATTCTATTTTCATGTGTTGCAGACGTGACGAGTTACCAAAGGAATCAGAATGGTACTTTAAACCTCTACAACCTTCTATGTTCAAGTGCTGCACTGTGAGAGGTTCCGATAGAATCAGTGAGGTTATTTAAAACGTCCACAATCTTCTTAGAGCCTAAGTTGGACCATAGTAACTACATCTTTCATGGACGCCAAGCACAAACAAACAAAACTCAGAAAATTTTATTAAATCTGTTCAATATAAATGATAGAGATAAAGTACGAATTCAAGTGGGAAACTAATAAGTATCCGATATTTCCTGATCTGGGTAAAGCAAGATTACAGGGCACATGCATAAGACTCCAAAGAAGCATAAATGAATCGACTGTGGGATAAGAAAAGAAGGCCAGACAGAGCATTGGTCGTAATAAACATACCATGCAATGTTGGAGAAGAATCAATGATGAAACAACAGAGTAATCATAGAATTGCGACCAACATTACACCGCAGAGATAGTGCCATTCCTCTCCCGCCTCTGCTCCTTCTCTTGAAGAGCCTTCTTCCCTTCATTTCCAGGTTCATTTCCGTTCTTTTCCCAAAACAATAATACCTCCCTGTTCAAGGCAGTTACCTGAATCTTTTTAGCATGCAACCATTTTTTTTTCTCATGCAGAGTAATGATATTAATTTTTGCTAGGCACTCTGTAACCAAGCAACTTATCTCTCCAAAAATTATGCCTAAAACAACTATTACACAGCCAAAGATTAATCCCAGAGTCAACCATCCGCTTGAATTGGAACCCTTCATGGACGAGTAACATTTTCGAAAACTACCCCTGACGGAGATAATAACTACCGTTCCCATATTATGCTCCAGCAGTTCTCTATACTTAACAACCAAGTTACTCCATTACCGTTTTCCACCATTCATTCCTAATTCACCGTAAGCAACCAGCCATGCAACCAATTATAATTGGTAAGAAATTAAAGTCATTCCCCCATGCATAGCAACCGTTTCAAAAGCTAAATTTAGTTATTTTCCACATTTTAAGAAACTCCCCTTTGAAAGAAAGCCACCCCACTCTCTTGCGAAAAGGCTATAATATCCCTATCATAACTAAAGTAACGCAATAATCCAATTTTCCTCTTTTAACTCAATTATTTTACAATTTTAATTATTTATTTATCAAAACACAAATCAAACAAATTAATTTAACCACATACCATTCAAACTTGACGTCACAAATGAATCAGTAACAACACAAGGATTACATTGACCTAGGGACACTACACAAGTTACTACCAAAAATTGAAGGGGAAGAAGAAAGTGTTATTTCTCAAAGAATACATGAGTTGAACGAGTTGGAGGAGACAAGAAAGGTCACCCATGAGAGGAATTTGGTGAGGTAGTAAAAAATGAAGTACCTCTTTGATAAGAGGCTTATCAAAAGGGAATTTCAAGTTGGAGATATTGTCCTCATGTAGAATTATAAGTTAAAAAAATAAGGAAAAACATGGAAAATTTGATGCCCTAAGGGTTGGGCCTTGTCAAATTTTTGAGGGTTGTGGTCATGGAACATTCTACCATAGGAGCCTTGATGGAAAGTTTATAAAGCTACTAGTTCATGATCAACACTTCAAGAAATATTTCTTATAAGGTTAAGGTTCTTAAAACCTTTATAGTATATGTTGTCTTTAGTTTAATTTTTGTTGTAGCCTTCATGTAGTCATTACTCTTGTTTGTCATAATGTTGTTGAGTCAGTTCTAGTCCTAAATATTTGGATTCTCATTGTACCTAAAAGATACACATATCTCTAACTAGAGTAAATATTGGCACCCCATCTTGTTGTGTCTTTTTTTCTTTGTTTTGTTTATGGTCTATCATTTTCCTTTTGTTTTCCCTTATTTCATTTCCTATGACTTATAACCAATATAAGAAAATCTACATGGATTCATCATGATTAGGGTTTGTCTTTTTCCATTACATTTATTCCTTCCTTTAGGCCTAAGTACCCAAGTTGAAAAACCAAAAAAATGACTGTGTATGGGGTGTTTATGAGTCTTCCACCTTGTAGAACATCCAAATGGTTGTCCTAGTTCAAAATTTACAAAAAATAAGATAAAATTTTGTAAAGTTGTGCTCATGCAAAGTTTTGGATTTGTTACTAACCTTTTGCGGGGATATGCTACTAAACTAATCCAACTCTTTACCAATTTCTAGGTGTAGTTCAGTAATGTGTTGGACTTCCACAAAGGCTAAGAAAGAGGAAAGTAGAATTGACTAAGTTTGAGAGCATGGTTTAGTTGGAAGTGAATCATATACAAAGTTTAGTAGGGCCTCAAACCTCCACAAAATATTAAAATAAGCTAAGGTTGGGTTTTGCAAAAATAATTAAATGAATTGTTTCAAGGCCAAAAGGTGCAGTTCAGATGAAGGTCCCAATCCTGCATGGACTTGATGGAGGTCCAAGTCTTGCAAAATCCAAAATTTTAATAAAATAACATCGTGTGGGTAATTCCAAGTAAACCAATTGTTTGCTCAATAGGTGAAATTTAGTTGTTGATCAAGTTCTTGTAGAGCCTGATAGTGATCAACTTTTGGAAAGGCTTGATAGGGGTGGAATTTTTACATTACTAGCTAAGCGGAGAAAGGAAAGTAAATAGCTCATATTCCCAAGAAGTATGGTTCCAATGGCAACCACTTCCAAAAATCTTTAGCACAAGTCCAATTCCCCACATTGGACATATGAGGGCCTTGGTTTCACACATTCACTTGCGGGTCAGTTCTCCACAAAACATTCTAATATGTTTTGAAAAAAATATTTGCAGGTAGTTTTATGTGGACTAGTTCATTACTAAGTAACTAAAGTTCAGTAGGAGGCTGAGGTCTCGATGAAGATCAATGATCCACAATGATTTGTATGGAGGCATTTTTCCCACAATTGCACTTGGACATTTGATTCCTATATATTCATATGGCGGGTGATTTTACATAGGAAAGGAAATTTAGAGCGTTCGGGATTCCCATGGTTCTTAGAACCATGGGAACCTTGAAAAGTTCTCAATGTAGTCTTAATCCTTCACAGAAGAGACAAATAATGACCAGGGAAAAAGTAAAAGTAAAGGTAAAGACAAAGGAGTCAGAGGGTTCTTTGGTTTTGGAACCACCAAAACCTTTGACGAGTTCCTACTATCCTTCTGAGTGCTAATAGATGAATAAAATAATCAATCAATTGTGTACAAAAGACAATAGTATATTTTTAGAATAACTGGCTTAAAGAAATGAGGGCTAAGAAAACCTGCTTTAGATGGCTTCTAATAATTCAGAAATTATCTTTTAAAAGCAAGTTTGATGACATTGATGTGTTAGCTTATGTAGAACACCTAAAACAATTAAACACATTTTCTTTGATTGTATCTTTTCTAAGGAAATCTGGAATATGTTTTGCAACAAACAAAATATATGGGGAAATAATGGAAAACCTTTGCCTGAAAAGATATTATTTAACCATAATGTAAAAATGGGGAAAATCTCTACATTATTTTGGCATTTCCTTTCAACTAACATCTTGTGGGTCATATGGAAAGCACAAAATGAAGACAGGTTTCAAGGAAGGAAGAGGTTGCTTACTAAGTCTAATAAGAGACTCATTCTTTATAATGTTTCCATGTAGGCCTATATCATTGTGGAACTCTCAAAATAAAATTTCTAGAGATACTTGGAAAAAAAAGAAATAAACATTAACATTCTTGAGGCTAGATATGGACACATGTGGCATGAAAGACACCCCGGGGTTGATGTCTTTCTAAAGGCTCTGTAGAAATTCTAGGAAGATCTTAAGAAGGAATAGAACAAAAAATATGATAAGACACAAAGACTCTCTGAAGAAGAGTAGGCAGTAGCAGAGGCACTATTAACACTAAAGAATGCAAAGAAGGATAAAGACTATAGGTGTGCTAGCAGGGCAGGTTAACTTCTACAGTTGGACAACAAGGGTTGTCATTTTTGTATACTTTGCTATATAAACTCTAATATGTATATTTGTAATGGATACTGCTATATACTTGTCCAGGGATTTTGTATAGGTATTGCCTGATATGCTGATGTAAATGGGATAATATTGCTAATATGATGTAAAGGGGGATAGACTGTTGACATGATGTAATAGGGGGTAGTCTAGGTTCTGTGTCTTTGAAGTAATTCTTAGAATGTAATCTGTATATGTTGATTCCTCTATACTTAATACAAAAAAAAAAGACAAGTATATTTACCACATATCGACATGGATGTTGGTGTCCCACTATGTTCACATGGGCATTGTATTTTTGCAAATGGTCAAAATGAGAGGAGGGTTTTCTCTACAATGCTATTAACAAATGAGAAATTTGAAACTACTCTAAACTTGATCGAGGAGAGCTCCTTAATGACCTTTAATTTATTTTTGGCATGAATCCAATGGAAATTGCCACACCCATACTTCATTTATGATTTGTAGACAATTTTTTTGTCAAGCAACACCTCCAAGAAATCATTTCAATGGATTTTGAGGGTGATTTGACTCAATCTCAAACTCAAACTCATGAATCATCAATGTACAAATATGCTAGAAATTAGAGGAATGTTTTTAGAGGACACTTGTTGTGTGGGTGTTGGTTGTGCTTGCAACCAGGGTTTTGTTGTGCAACATGGCTCTCTGACACTTTGCACACCATCTAATCATTGGGAAATCTACCTTGGTTGATACTTTGAAAGAGGACGGGATAAGAAAACATAGAGAAGAACACAAATAAGAAAGAGAGGAGTAGTTAGAGAACCTGTAGCAAAGTAAAATACTCATAGAAATCCCCGGGGTTTCAAATTTTAGTTTTGGGTAGCATATTTTTTATATTGTAATGATCTAGTCTTATCCTGAATCTCTCATAAAATCTTGTAAACCTTGAAGATTGAATAATTAAATTAGAATCAACCTTACTTAAGTGTCTCCTTGTGTATGATATGCATTTTTATATATCTATTGTTTAGTTAGTCAAACAAAATCTATAAAATATTTGCAAAGCCTTTGTAAGGTATTTTTTCGACATAATAAAAGTGTATGGGCATGTTCATGGATTAGTTAGTAGACACACTTAATATTCAACAACTATTTATCATTTTTTTGAACATATGTGTAGAGCCTAGATTGTGTAATGTCCCCGTTTTTAGCTCTTCACTTTTCAGTGATTGGTAGCCTATTCCCAGTGTGTTGTCGGCTAGTCAGTGGCAGAATTAGGGTTTTCGGTTGTATGATGGGTTCTCTTGAAGATTCAGGGTTTTGCTTGTTGGAGTTTGGGTGTTTGGATTCTGGATTCCTTCTGGGTTTTCAGAGGGCTTCGCAGTGGTATGTTTTTCTTAGCATTCTGAGCATCTTCAGGAATTTACTATTTTTAGTAAATTCTAATTTTAGCAGTGGTCCAGTCGGCATCAATTCAGTCAACTTTCCTCTTCTGGCAGTTCATTGGGTAATTCTCATTTTTGGCTTAAGGGGTTCATTTCGAAGATATAAGTTATTTTAAGTCAAAATGTTTTATTTTTAAAATACCCCTTGGCCGAGTGTTATAACTTAACAGTTGTTTTAAAGAAGGGGACTTTGAGGGGTATTTTCTCATGAAGGAAATATTTTAATATTTCTAAAGTTTATAATTGCTCAAAGGGAAAATGGACGCCTTTTTGAAGGAGATTATATTTTATTTAAAAAAAGAGAAGTGATTAATATTTCACAAGGAAAGTACGCCATTGGGAAGAAAGTGTTTGGGTCAAAGTTTAAACCTAAAAGCAGCTTGGGATTAGGGCACACCTTCTAGAAGGCTCCGGAGTCTTCTCTTCTTTCTATAAAGAAGGTTCCTTCTCTTCTTTCGAGGTATCTTTTTATTTACAGGAATGTTATGCTGCCAGATTGGCTTTGGGATTGCTTCGAGGAATGAAGGCCTCCTAGCTTGGGCATTGCTTCTTGCTTGCAACACAACAACTAGTGATGAGTTAGTGATAGTTGAGTGGATTTTGTAGTGAGTTCGCATTGTAGTTGGATTTGCTTATGTATTATTGTTTCTTGCATATTAGAATCTTCTGGAGTTGCATTTTACCTATAGCAGATTGATGTTTTTATTCATAAGTCAAAAAATACAAAAAGAGTTGTTCTGGGTATTGTCTCATTGGTTTTCTCTGTTGGAAGCGACCCTTCATGAATATTTGCAGATTTTAATATGAAGCTTATGATTTTATAAAGCAAATTCGTCATTCCTTGTAGGGCGCACTTTCTGGAGTGCCTTGGGATCCATGTCATTAATTAGTAGCCATTTTTAGCTACCTTTTCTTATAACTAAACTAGGCGCCATCTTTTTATAGGTCCATTGCATCAAACTTGAAGTCTTTTGGGTCTGTTTAGGGTGTATACGAGCAATTTAGTGGGTTACAGGCATGCTGGTTTTACATTTAAAAGTGCAGATATGTACAGATCAAAATCTTAAATCTGGTTCTTGAGTGAAGAAATCAGTCTTGGTATTTCCATTAAGCAAGGAGAATCCTCTTCTTAGATGCTCGTTGAATTGTTCTAACTCTATGCTCTTGGCAGGCAAATTCTTCTCATATTGTAAGCTGAACAGTAGTACTGTCAGCATCTTTCTCTAATTCTTGTTTATCAAGTTGTGTAATGATCACTTTACTTTCTGAAGGTTGCATTGTATTTCTTTATCTCCGCCCTATGGTAGCTCCTTTCCCACTCCGGGTTAGAAAGCACATTCTGGGTGTCGAGTTACTTTCAGCATTCTTGCTTATTTCTCTTCAAAGTATTGTAATTCTTAGCACTCCGCCATATGGTCGCCTCAATTCCATACTGGATTGGGTAGCACATACTTGGTGTTGAGTTTTCTTTTAGTACTTGTAGGGGTAGAAGATCCTCTGACCATATGCTCGCCATCATCGGCGCCATTCTTGGTTAGAGTTCCTTCCAGTTCTGTTTCTGCATTCAGATCCTCTGACCAATGCTCACACCTTGCCCTCATCGGGATCCTGGTGTACATTCTGGTTAGAGTTGCTTCAGTATTTTTTGGTTTCGAGCTAACCCTAACGACTTTGTATTGCTCTACTTGTTGCAATTGAAAATTTGAAAAAATTGGCTCGAAATATTTCAGATTGCATATGCATTCTGAAATTATAGTCTTTGTGGTGTCTTGATTAAGGCATTACTTTGGTTTCATTTGTTATATGTTTGATTAAATTTAGAGACTTGTTTCCTGATGGATAAAGAAACTGATATGTGACTAGCTTTCTCTCCTCATCATCCTCAACACACTCAAAATACATCAATTTACATATTGTTTGAATTTTATTTGTTTGTTTTTTCCAATTTTCATGTTTGAGAGTATATAACAATATAAAGGGTTATCATAAAACACATTCTCAAACACTTATATTGTAGATCATTTGTTTAATAAGGCACTAAACCTTGCATATCCAAACTAGCACATAGGTATATTGTGACACCATTATTGGGATACACTGTGTAGTGGGTATAGATTTTTCTAAGGAAACATTCAATCATAATTTTGTTAACTAATCCAGAAACCCCCCTTGGTCTTGAAAATCCAAAAGTGATGGAAGTCTTACCCACCTCACCAATTACTCCTAAGTTGCCCAACCTAACTATATGTTTGTGCTAATATTCCCTGGTTTGATATCCCTAGAACGCAAGAGATTATCACACCTTAGGGATTTGAGGTCTATATACATATCACCAACAAATTGGCATCGTTATTGGGGATGAATTTACTTTATCCATTGTTATTGAATTGTAAGTCTGATGCATATTTGAAACACCTTTACAACTTGTTTGTTGATTTTTGCTAGTAAAATTGTATTGGGTAAGTTTTGCATCTCATCAACTTACACCAACAAATTGATGGCATTATCGGGAACTACTATAAAATAAAATTCAACTTGAAGACCTAGGTTTTAATCAGTAACCATAGTGTAGACATGGTAATCTTGGAACTTGTTTAGTATAATCATAAATTTTTTGATCTATATTATATTCTCCTATTAAGGTGTAGCGACTCTATCAAGGAAGATCCAAAATTTAACTTTAAAAATTAAGAATGCAAAAAGATCAATGATCCAAAAGGTCAAGAGACTCTTGAGGCTACTTCCTTTGATGCAAGAAGGTGACAAGAACAATGGAAGGCCAAGAATCAATGTATTCATCTTTACATAATTTTCTATATGTTGAAAAGCAGTAACTTCAAATAGATGTGGTGCATCAAAATATTATTATCAATATACATGAGATGATTCACCTAATAATATGATAAAAATTAATCGGAGAGCCTTTAGGCGTAATTCTAGTATGCCTAAAAAGTAGACAAATTTTAATGAAAGAAATAAAGATGCATCTTAGAATCTAAATACAAAAAATGTAGGCAAGAATTTGCCTCTACCTCCACATCTAAGAAGTATAAGGGGATATTTGTTCCATGATGTTGATCAAGTTGCTCAATCAGAGAGTGAGTGTAGGGAAATATATTAGATCAAAAAATAGATCTTATTTACCACCATTGAGAAATTTGGCATGAACTATAATCACAAATTGCATTGGGGAAATCTCAACTTGCTCAACAAACTCAAAAAATAAATCAATATTAAAATTTTCTTCAACCTCATAACATAGTTCAACCTATTCCAAATCGACAGGTGTATAATTTGCAGTAACATCAACAAAACCCTCAAAGCCAAAATGTAGGATACAATTTTGGAGTCAAACCTAGAAGACAAGCTCATAGATTTGCTCTAGCGAGACCACCATTGGGACTAGAAAGATACAAGAAAATAGAATTTCATGGCATTCCTAGTTATCCTAATATTATCCTAACTGAGATTAGAGGAAAAGTGTCAAAATTCCAAGGTAACAATGTTATCATTGGTGAGGACCACTTGAGGCATTTCATTGATGTATCTAATGAACATGAGATGGATGATGAAGATGTCATGATGAAGCTCTTTGTGCAATAATTAGAAGAACATGTAAAATAATGATACAAAATTCTTCCAAATAGTAGCATAACTTAATGAGATTAATTTATGAGGGTTTTCTTACTGAAATATAGAGAAAAGTGGATCCAAAGTTTGCAATCCATGAGCTAACTACCATAGGAAATGGGTCAATGAAATAATTGTTGATTTCAACATGTTTAATATGATGACGAAAAATTTCCTACCCAGGTGAAACCAAATGCACCTATGTGCCTTGTTCCATATTGTAGAGCGTTTGATTCAAATTTGGTTACTTCTTAAGAGACAAGAACCCTCAAACATTGAGAGAATATTATGCCATTCTCATCAATATAGAGAATAATCTAAGAGAATCTGGTAAAGACACCAAGAGGGTTGATGTAAAAATTCAAAAATAAAGTGCAATAACTTTCAATATGCCCCTTACTATTAGAAAAATTTAATAAGTCAATGGGATTCAAGAAGGATATCTAGTACAAGGTTGCAAAGAATGAAAAATTTATTTCCTCTAATATTGCTATCACTCACTTTAATGAAGGTCAAAATTTGCATAATAGAACTTACAATTATGAGTGATCTAAAAACTAGGTGGTCCCAAGGACTAAAAACCAAGGGTGTCAAGAGAAACATGCCCCTGATCCCTTGAGGAAGGATCATGTGGAATATTCAACAAGATTCATTTTAGTGACTGTTATTTTCAAGATCATTCAAATTGTGTTGTTGCTACAACACTTGAAGAATACAAAGAGTTACAAGATAATGAAGGTGTACCTGAGTATTATGAGGATGTCAATGTTAATCAATTTGATGTATATGAGGGTGTAAAATTATTTCAGTACAATCATGACATCCATGGTGTTCCATATGAGTTATAGAATAAATATTTCAATCAACTCAAGAATTAAATGAGATAAAGGTATAAGAGAGAAAATCCCTCCAATGAATATATTAAAGCTCTCATTGAAGCAGTTATCTTGTAGGTCCAAAGTGATTACCAACTAATAAATAGGTAAGTAGGTGCCACAAATAAATTTGGAGGTGTGGTTGTCAAAGATATGCTAACAATACAGATAGAAAAAGGGAAACAAAGGGAAACTAATACTTAAAAGAAATGAAATTGTAGGGAGGTTTCCACCTAGGAAGAAGGTGCATATGCTAGAGGCATCCCTGCAAAAGAAATGTGTCCCTATGAAAAATATTATTCATGTCTCAACCAACAATACAAAAAACCAAATATTGTTGGAGACAGTACCAAACTAAAAAAACTCAATGAAGATTAAAATGTGAAGTATAAATCATGTGAAGAGGTTGGAAAGGAAGTAAACACTAAGAAAATTATTGCAAGTGGTCAGGTAATTCCCTTCATCCTTGATAATAATGTTGTAATAGCTCCACTCTCCACTCCTTTACTAGCATACGAGTCAATTGGCATGGATCAAGCTTTGAGACAATTAAAATTTGTTCCAATCAAGGAGTTGTTAAGGATTCCTGAACATAGGGAGAGAGCATTTATATCAATGCCCCTACTATTTTTTATCAGCAAAATGAACCTGCAATTGTTTCTCGTGACAAGGAAGAAATTTAATCTTCAAGAAGCCCTTGAGATTTACTTGGGCATTATATCTTAGAGTAGCAAAGAAACAAAACTTGACCACTTTTACACATCTTTGTTGACAAATGATTGATTGGTACATAACTATATGTTAGATTTTGTGGTATCCATCAATGTGTATTCCAATAGAAATCATGAAGCAACTAGGCATGCACATGTCAAATTCTTATGGAAAATGTTTTTTCATGGATTCTCATGAATAATTTAATTGGGGTAGTGGGTGATGTAGAGGTGAACATAGGATTCCTGAACATAGGGAGAGAGCACAGGGAGAGATCATAAGGATTCCTGAACATAGGGAGAGAGCATTTATATCAATGCCCCTACTATTTTTTATTAGCAAAATGAACTTGCAATTGTTTCTCGTGACAAGGAAGAAATTTAATCTTCAAGAAGCCCTTGAGATTTACTTGGGCATTATATCTTAGAGTAGAAAACAAACAAAACTTGACCACTTTTACACATCTTTGTTGACAAATGATTGATTGGTACATAACTATATGTTAGATTTTGTGGTATCCATCAATGTGTATTCCATTAGAAATCATGAAGCAACTAGGCATGCACGTGTCAAATTCTTATGGAATTTTTTTTCTTCATGGATTCTCATGAATAATTTAATTGGGGTAGTGGGTGATGTAGAGGTGAAACTCGCAATATATACCTAGGTAAAAAAATTCAATAGATATTGTAGAGAAGGGGGGTTTGTTGCCCCCAAGACTCTCAGGTCACTAAGAGCCTAAGGGAGCGAACTTCCCTAAACTACCTCAAACTACCTAATAAGTTTAGAAGGAAGGGAAAACAAGACTCTATTTCCCTTCTACTTATGACAAAGGTTTTCTAGAACCAGGTGAGCCAACCATAGAGGTCTTGGATTGCAGACCAGACAAATCTTTGACAGAGGATGACAATGTAGGAGTCAAACTTTAGAGCGTTGCGCTAGAGCCTCTGAGAAGCATTAGCATCCTATATGGACAGAGGGTCAAGTGGTAGCCAAAAAAAAAAGGGGTTTACTGACAACTTGAACGCTCTGGTTTCATAGTTTGATGAAAACATACAAAAAGAAAGGCACAACAAGAACACTATGAAAGCTACTCTAATAGTGAAATGATAAAGAAAGAAGAATGTCAAATTACTCAAGGTCCAGTTCGTGAGCTAGCTCCATGAAAACAAATAACTCCTACACACACAGTAACAAGAAAAATGTTGGGGTTGTGTTTTGGAACTTGCCTAAGTCAAGTCCCTATTTTGGTTTTCCCACCTCCACGGATAGCCAATAGACAATGAGCTATAGAAAAGTGATAAAGAAGTAGATAGAAAAGAAACAATATAGTAGGGAGAAATTAAAACCTGGATGCTACTCTACAAAAATGATAATGCAAATAATCAAATAGACACAATAGCACCTTCCCTTCTACAAGCACTCAAGGCCGATAGAGGAAGAAGAAGAGCAATATCACCATGCTAAGGAGGTAGAGCTTTGTGAACCTACAATAGAAATGGAATTGGAGCAAAGAGAGGTTGTAGGAGCAAAGTATGGAGTTGGTAATAGTAGGAAATGGTGAGAAAAGAGCAAGAAGAAGTGTTAGAATGTGAGAGTGATAGAATTGAGAGAGAGTTAGAGAATGAAAGAATGGAGTTCAAATAGATAAATTGGAGGAAAATAGTCATTTCTAATGGTCAAGATTCGATAGGGGGACGTTATGTTCATAGGTGGCTAGGAAACATAACATTTCTGCAACTTCTTAATGTAGGAATCTTTTCATGACGTTAGCACAACGTGCACACATCCCTGAAAAAAATTCCTTCATCGATGCTAGATGACAAGGATACATGGGAAAAGCGGAACAAAAGTGGCAGGTTTTTGCATTATCATACTTGTAAGGCTAAAATGAAGGTAAATTAATGGGAAATTGCATGGGGTGAAAATTTACACCATTACATTTTCCCCCCACTTTAGTGAGCATATGTGTCAATGCGTATGAGAGCTAAAGTAGAAAGAGGTTGAAGATAATATACCGATATCATCAAGGAAGCAGATCTTTGATCCTATGTACCTTTACATGAGAGAGAGATCCACCAAGATGCAAAGATGACACAGGTCTTTGATCTTGCAAAGCTAGCTACGATCTCACTATAAACATGTTAGGTTGTAAAACATGTTAGGTGAAAAAGAAAATCATAAAAGACACACATTCACAAGACATAAGAAGACACAAGCTGACATAATAGGACACAGTCTGATCAAATAGACACAAGACACACACTGATCAAATAGATAAGCATGTGGATACTACAAACTGCATTGCAGGACAGTCACAAAAAAGACGGGTCTAGTCAGGCTTCTCCCAAGCTAGACACCAAGATATAAGATATATGACACCAAGACACATGACATCAAAAATTAGATAAAAGACACAAAGGAATCCTCCTCAAAACATCAAGATGTCGATGAATTCTTTTCTATAAAGCCATTTCTAGAAAGGGTTCTTTTAGCAGGGAACCCTTCAAGACATCAAGACACCAAAGATCCCTTTTGAAAGAACACACCATTTGAAAGACACTTGATTTTCTGCAAGTGATTCTATCATCAAGGAATCCTTTTGAAATATCTTTCATCTAGGACTTCATTGGAAAGAATTCTCCTTTTTCAAAGGAAAATTTTCAAACTCTTTCATTTTAGAAAAAGTGCTTTTTCAAAGGAAAAGTTTTAGATTCTTTCGCTTATGGGATCCTTTTCGAAAGAAAATTTCGTCAAGGAGTTCTTTTTGAGAGAATACATCCTTTTGAAAATGAGATATTTTCAACAAGGGATTATTTTTTCAAGGAATTTAGTGTAAAGAAATTTGATACCAATGAATCCTTTTAAAATAATTCGCCATGTGGAAAATTAGAAAAGCATGGTAGCTCCCCCTAGGATGATGTGTGTTGCGCAAAGGACACATGACATCCTAAGGAGAAAATATAGATGAGATGTTGTGGCATGCAACACATAGCAATATGTATTTGTAGTATGTTGTCACACACGTGAGGGACAACACATTGAAACCACAACATCAAGAAGTAGAAAGACATAGACGAAGAAATCAAGAGACAGGGGGATCTAAGAATTAGAGGTTAGAACTGTTCATAGATATAAATAGATAGATATAATATGTTATATGTATGAAATATCATCAATCCCCAAATTTTTTAGAACATCAAGAATGACACATGAACACAAAGTAAAAATAAAAATTGGGTCAATATGGAAGAAGGCCTAAATGCCCCCAATGCTTTGCATCATCCCCCATAGAAGAAGCGAAAGTGGAGGAAGAAGATAGAGTCGTAGGGGACACCACCTTTGTATGAGGCATGTCAATGGGCTGCAAGAAATGAGGGATGTCTGCGAGGGACATTGGAAGAGGAGGCTCCACAGAGGGAGTGATGAAGACTTGCACCCTTTTCGGGTGAGCATCATTAGGACCTACTGGAGGAGCCGAAAGCAAAACAAAAGAAATGGGAATTGAAGTAGGAACAATAGAAGAATGCAAAACAACAAAAGAAGATACAAAAATAGATGCAATTGGCTCCCCCTACATCTTCTGTGAGGTGGAATGCTCTATGGCTAGAGCCTTTCACCTATGCTTGCACTCATGCACAAGTTGGTTATGTTGGATACAAGCACTAGAGGACACAACCTAAGAAGAGGTTGAAGGCTGTTGCTCAGCTACATGAGTATCCTTTACAACTGTTTCTGGTGGAAGGGTGGTCTCCTGAGTGGGAGAAGGAGGAGGAGGCACAAAAGGAGAAATAGACACAAGATCCTCGGTGGTTGGCCTCTTCTCGTTCTCTACCCAAGGGACAGGTGGAAGAACAATCAAAGGTCATGGAGGCCGAGACATAGGAACAACCCCATAGGAATGCTTCCCCTTGCCATATATAGTGGGTCAGGGAACCATGGGTAGAGCAGGCAATTGAAAAGCTTGATGCTTCTCCTTTTTCCATGCAGGAACCATCACACTCCCCATGCGAGGCATAGGAGTGTGAACTGAGAATTCCACCACATGTTGGGAAGTAGAGGCATGTAGAGCAGAAGATGCAAAAGGAGAAGGAACTAGAGTGCGAGTGATCTTCTCCTTCCCTTTTGATGGGGTAGAAGAAATAGCTTGTTGTTTCCCTATCATAGAGGCCTTCATAGAAACAACATACAAAGACAATGGAAAAATAGCCTTCAACGTAGAGCCCCTGTCTTATATTTAGCATAATCTTGGTACAATAGATATCCCCTTGGAGGGAGAGGTCCAATTGGGGTGGGCCATAAGTGATCCAAAGAGAATCCCCCACGTGACACTAGTGGTTTTTAGCCAGTATCATGAACCATGTGCACAATGCCCTCATGGGGGAGTTTCAAACACTTGTGGACTATAGAGGCAACACCTTTCATAAAGGCTATCCATGGAATTCCTAGTCTAACTCTGACTAGGTTAGATTCTAGAATCACAACAAGTGACACATCAACAACCTTAGGTCCCACCAAGACTGACAAAGAAATGGTGCCCATAGGGGCAATAGATAGTCTGTTGTGAGTGTGGAGAGTGGCCTATGAATCTTCATTTATCTCCTTATGTAAACTATTTATGAACAAGGTTTCCTTTGTTATCGCATTCACTCGACTCATCAAATAAACCATGACACCAGTCACTATGTTTCCATTAATCCGAGTGGGAACGTACAATGGGGAAGGCTCCTTGTTTAGTAGCAAATCATGTGAGGTAAATGTTATGTTAGTCATAGTACTCACATTCTCAGTAGGAGGAATATGCATGAAAAAGACCATGTTTACGTACTCAGATGAAACCAACTCAAAAGTGTTGGAATCAAGGAACACTGAGAGGGGAGGGTGAATCAGTGTTTTGTAATTTTTAACTTTATTAATTTGATCTTCAAAGTACTTATAACATTCAACCAAAAGAAATATGCATGAACATAAAACAAACAACCACAACACCATAACACAAGGATTTTTTACATGGAAACCTTGTTATGGGAAAAACCATGGTGGAGGTCAATCCCTAATATTATCTGAGTATACTCAAAAAGATGTTTATAGAATGGGAATGCACTTGCATTCATGCACACTGCCTAGAGCTCATTGCTCAAAAAAAGAAAGTCTCACTGCCTTACAAAATTATTTGGATAACATCCAAAAGATTTGAACTGATAAAGTAGTATCTACTAATGCCTGATTACAGTTTTGGTTAAGCTCATCAATCGAATTCTTGACCTTCTGTCTAATTTTGCTCTTTTGCTCTGTCTGCTTTAACTCACATCACAAATCCCTTTATGCACAAGAGAAACTGTGCATAATCGCTCTACAATCCTTCTGACTTTCGCACACACAACAACACACTTCATACATACATCAAAATGATATAATTGATCACTTATATATATCCACAATTAAATATTTAATCGCTACATGTCGGCTCCAACAAAAAATGAAATATTTACAAACTGTCTGCTCAATCCATAATTAATTTTCAATGCGCACCAACCAAAGTCGGCCACAACATAGTGAGGACCCAAATCAACATGCTTGAACACAAAAATACTTAAACAATTACTCCTCGAATATCCACAACGGCTACATTCACTTAGTAGGCCTTCAAGCACTGTTAAACAAAAAAATAATCAGCCGGATCTTCTAACTTGCACACAGATCGATACGAGGCTATAAGATTAAAGAATAACATAGATCATATACCAAACAACCTTCCCTGAGATCCAAAACTCAAAATGATAATAGAAAAGTGCATATGAATCGATGAACACAATTCTGTCGAATGCTCTATTCTTGCTTAACAAGGGTTTCCATCAATGACAACACCAGATGACATGTGTAGTGTCTCTTGCCAATGATCTCCCCCTTTGGCATTAATGGCAACACTTAGTGAAAAATGACTAAGTGTTGGATCAGTACCAACATGAATTACACTTCCAACATTCAAAACTTCAAAAAAACAACTCCCCCTAAGATGATTAAGGCATTTTTCACTGTCCCATTCTCCCCCTTTGACATCAATGGAAAAGGCACGAATCCGCATACCAAAAATCAAACAAAAACTACTATGAACAAACTGCATATGTGAAAACAAGCTTCTACAACTTACATAAACTTGAATAGATCTGCAAAATTGTTCTTCAACAGGTTCAAACTCGTGTCCCAACCCTTCTTGAGACTCTCCAAGATAGTCATGTGACCAAAAATAAGTAAGATTGCATCTCTGCTGATTCAAGGTTCACTAGATCATTGACCGCCATAGCATCTTGTGCTTCCTTCAATGCACCCAACATTGTTTCCATCTTAGGACCAATTAGTCCTCTAAGTTCACAAACCCTTTCAACAATGTTACCTTCTTCATGCTTCAAAATTTTGATCTTGTCAAGCAGGGATATGACTTGACCTTCTTGCTTTCCAACAAAAATGGTTAGAGGATTGAATGGTTGAGTGATATCTGCTAACTGTTTCTCACATTCTTTCATTTTCTTTACAATGTCCTTAGTGAACTTAGATAAAGAAAGACATGACTTATAAATGTTACCACCTTCAGACAAAGCACTTTGAATATTCTTTACACAAGTAGCTAACAAAGATTTATCATTAGCTATCATCCCTTTCAACCTACTGAAACTTTTAGCATCAAACTCCTTTTGAACCTTATCCATAGCTGACTTCTCAAGGTGACTCAAAATGAGTAGTTACAGAATTTACAAGATTCTTTAGCTGACCGAATGGAGAATCAGATGAATCCTTGACATATGAAGGCATGATATTCTCTAGAATACCGGATGCAAGATTCAACAACTCACAATCTTCAATATGTGATTTCAAAATTTCTTCCCTTGCCTTAGCCTGTGCAAACGATGCAACTTTCAATTTCTCAATGGGAGACAAAGTAGCCAAGTTGATAGGACCTCTAATCAATTCATGATCAAACTCTTCCTATTAGTCTTATAAAAACTCCTTCACTACCTTATCAGTGTCTCTTGCTTCCACAAGAATCTCCTTCACTTCATCCTTCTTCTCTTCAGTCACTGATTCTTGCATGGCTTCAGGAATCTCTCTTTCTTCAACAGACACAACTTTAGGAGCTTCAGTATCCATAGGAATTTCAGAATCATGTATATCTAGAGGATTTAGAGTGTCCTCAAATGTATCTTCTTCATTTACCAGACCAAATGGAGCATCTCCATCATGCACTTCTTCAGAAACAACATTGTATTTGTTATTTAACAGAATTGCCTTGAGGATTTTCTCAATATCCTTTGCAACTTCTTCAGTCTATCCAATCATCAACTTGTTCACCCTTGTTTTTCTCTTAAAATCCCTTTTTGCTTCATTCAGTATATTCTTCATTTCTTCAAATGAAATCACCAGACATAGATCAACAAGTATCCGTTCTCTCATTTTCTCTTCTTTTTTCCTTGCACTCACTCTTCTCATTTCTAAAACTTCATATAGACTTTTGGGTAACACAAACATTATTTCAATAAGATTCATATTGAAATTATTCAAGTATTTTATTGAAACTTCCTCAAGAACTCTTTGACCAACACTGTCAAAGGTGTCATACCATTCACAAAGAGGCCTAAGATCACCATCCTTAATCAATGCCTTCTCCACTTCTTCTATAGACATAACTGATTTGTTTGTTTTCATCTTTTTCCTTCCTTTCTCTTCATCGGAGGGCTTGTCCTTAGAGACTTTTGTTTCCTTTGTTCGCTTTTGGTTGACTTCTCTTATCTCTTCATTAGATCCAGTCTCTTCATCTTCAGAAACAACAACATAAACTCTTGTGCTCTTGTCATTTTTCCTTTTTCCTTCTCTCCCAGATGTCTTCACTTGAGCTTTCACAGGGCTTGATTTCACTGTAGAACTAGATAAGGGTGCATAGCTCCTTGTTGATCTAGATAGGGCAAAAGATGCTGCCGGACTAACAGATTCAATTCTAGCTGGCTCTCCTACTTCAACTTGTTCTCTCTTTCTTCTAGCTTCTCTCAGAACTTCTGCAGATATACCCATGCTCTCTACAAAGGCTTCCACTTCCTTCCTTACTCTTTGGAATATCATAGGTTTCTTCAACTTCTCATGCACTTGCATATCTTTTTCTTCATAGGTTCCAAACCTCTCTTATGTTGGATCCCAAGGTTTACTCAAAAAATGTTGAGCATATAGCTCCAAAATGTTCTCCTCAACTTCATAGCCCATTGGCATAATCCAGGCCATTCTAGGATCTACAACTTCCATCAAGCATTGATCAATGTCAACCATAAAATAAATTTTGTCCTTATACTTCTCCATAATAGAAGTAGGAATCCATTCTCTTGCTTGCATTTCATTCTAAAAATTCTTGAAATAACCCCAGATTGCAGTTTTCCTAGCTTTACTATCACCAACTCTGTGCAAGATATCTCTAATTTCAACAGCTACAGGATTATTACCTTTCCATTGAACTTTTCCAAATCTTGAAACTTCATTCATGAAATAAAAGAATAAGCACAACAACAGATTACCATATTTGAAGGAATTCTTCTTATCTTTCTTGATTTTGCCAGGATTCTCCATTAACTAGCTTCTGAGTAACTCACATAGATCATACTTTGCATTCTCCTTCACCATCTGATATGCTGCATAAATAGTTGTACCAGATACAAAATTATCCCGATTGGAATGATAGAAATTGTAACCAATGACCATAGATACAAATCTGACATCCACTTCAATAATATCATCAATTGTCATAGCTCTTTTATCAAACACTAAACCGGTTGCATCAATAACTATCTGATTCTTCACAGACTTCAAGATTGGCAACCCACCAGAGGAATTTAAACCTGTAACAACGCTTATGGCTTCTTTTTTAATCTTAAAAGGTTGACTCAACCACATAAATTCAGCATGAACTTGGCTCAAAATATACCAGACCCATTTATTTTCTTCAAACACGAGAAATTTTACAATCTGCGTGAATTTCTTCTCCTCTAAGGTTTTGAATTCAGGCTTTACCTTGAAATCTTCTCCAACTATATGATTTGAGTACAAATTCAACAACTGTGAGCTTCCTAACTCCTCAATATTTGCATTAATGTATGCCCTAATGTCTTCAATATGCAAGACACTGTACGAAACCGATGAAAATGCACCTAAGGGCTTTGTCACAAGTTCACAAGTTTTCTCGATGAATACCTTTTCACCATATTAGGGTTTGATCGTCGAATTTCCTTCACACTTGAATCTTTGCCAAGTTTTGCCAAAGTTCACTTCAGAGCTCTCCAAAATTCTTCTTCTCAAAGTGCAAAGTGATAAATGAAGACTACAAATGACCTTTTATCATTCGCACACCTAACTTTTTGTCACAATAAATGCTTTTTCCCTAACTCATCTAGATACCCTATTTCCATACTCTGAAGGATAACTCTTCTGCGGACCTTCAACTCTGCATAAATACTCTCTCCAACTGCTTCAACAACATTTGTAGATCATCAATGCAATCACTGCACTCATCCATATCCTGATACCAAATATCGACAGGGGGTTTGAAGGATTTTCTTGAGAACTCCCCCTAGGCCAGAGGCCTAAAACTAATTCCCAGAGGAATTACCAAATCCTGGTTCTGGTATTGACTCATTTCCTACAATAGAGGGACTCTTCACCCATATATTCTTCATTTGCTTCTTGATCTCATCTGTAGTAACCTTTCCTTTCCCCTTTTCATCCTTCTGCATGTTTTTCCCTTGATTTACCAGACCCTTTCTGCTTCTGCAAAATCTAACAATATGACCAGATTCATTGCAATTGTAGCACACCACATTTATTTGTCTAGACCAATTGTTCCATTGATTTTCTCTTGATCTACACTGGTTAGCAATATGGCCAAATCTATTGCATGTATAACATTTGACATCTCTATAAAAGTTGTTCATCATATTTCTGCATTCATTTGACTTATGACCATACTTGTTGCAATTGAAACATTGACCTGCGAATGATGGACCAATTGGATTCATTTTGCTTCTACATTGAGCTGCCATATGACCAAACTTATTACAAACAAAACAATAACCATTGAACCTTTGAGCATTAGGTTGTCTTACCAGATACCTTCTAGCTTTGTTCATATAATTTCCTTTCCTAAATCTCCTTTGTCCAGATCTGGAACTTTCTCCTTCCTCATATCCAAGACCTCGCTTGTCACCTTCAGTCCTCCGATTCTTAATCAATTCATGAAGCTTGGCTGAGCTAATCTTGAACTTCTCCTTGAATTCATTTGCAGTAGCAAGTTCATCTCTAAGATCAACAATCTGCTTTTCAAGCTCTCCTTCATTATTTTTGGATTGTTCCAATTCAAGCTCCAACTAATTGAATCTATCAGTAATTTGGTTGCATTCTTCATATTTTTCTTTCAAGGACTGAGCAAACTTTTCTTCATTCTTCTTACTGTCTTTAGTCTCATTGGTAATCCTCATCACAATAGATTCCATTTCATGCTTTATAACAACATTTTCTCTGGTAAGATTTTCACATTCTTCTGTCTTTTCCTTCAATCCTTGACTCAGTTGTTCATCTTCAATGCTCTTACTTTCTTTCTACTTAAGTTGATCACAAAGTTCCCTTCTCTTCTCCCTTGACTCATTGATTTTATCTTTCAACGATTGAATGAACTTCTCAATATTATTGAGACTTTCTTGTAAATCCCAAACTTTAGATTTGGACTGATCAAGATCATCTAGGGCCACCAAAAGTTGTTGTTGAAGACTGCTTGAATCCATTGAATTACTTTCCCGCATCTTCCCTAAGCTTTTAAACTTCTTCCAAGGAACTAGGCTATGATACCAATTGTTGGAATCAAGGAACACTAAGAGGGGGGGTGAATTAGTGTTCTGCAATTTTTAACTTTATTAATCTGATCTTCAAAGCACTTATAACATTCAACCAAAAGAAAGATGCACAAACATAAAACGAACAACCACAACACCATAGCACAAGGATTTTTTACATGGAAACCTTGTTAGGGGAAAAACCACTATGGAGGTCAATCCACAATATTATTTGAGTATACTCAAAAATATGTCTACAAAATGGGAATGCACTTGCATTCAGGCACACTGCCTAGAGCTCACTACTCAAAAACAGAAAGGCTCACTGCCTTACAAAAGTATTTGGATAACATCCAAAAGATTTGAACTGAGAAAGTAGTATCTACTAATGCTTGATTACAGTTCCGGTTAAGCTCATCAATCAAATTCTTGTCCTTCTATCTGATTTTTCTCTTTTGCTTTGTCTGCTTTAACTCGCATCACAAATCCCTTTATGCACAAGAGAAACTGTGCATAATCGCTCTACAATCTTTCTGAATTTTGCACACACACATCAACACACTTCATACATACATCAAAATGATATAATCAATCACTTATATATATCTTCAACTAAAGATTTAATCGCTACATGTCACCTCCAACAAAAA
>VDFB02006362.1:0-46356 GCA_007258455.2 Sequoia sempervirens
TAAGTATTGGTTTCCCTTGCAAGGATGGATGACATTATGGATTGCTTGAGTAGAGCTAAGTATTTCACAAAGATTGATCTGAAGAGTGGTTACCACCAGATTCGAATCAGAGAAGGAGAAAAATGGAAGACAACTTTCAAGACCAAAGAAGACCTGTATGAGTGGTTACTCATGCCTTTTGGGCTGACCAATGCACCTAGTACATTCATGAGACTCATAAACGAGGTATTGAAATAATTTATGGTTAAGTTTTTCATTGTTTATTTGGATGACATTTTGATTTTCAGTAAAATGTTGGAGGAGCACCTAATGCATATTCAAGAAGTTTTTGAGAAGTTGAGAGAGGAGAAGTTGTTGATCAACTTGAAGAAGTGAAATTTTGTGAAACGTGAACTAGTGTATCTAGGATTTGTTATCTTAGCAGAGGGTCTAACAATGGATCCAAAAAAGGTGAAAGCCATTGTGGAGTGGCCAACACTGAGAAGTGCTATGGAGATAAGATCTTTTCATGGTCTAGCTAGTTTCTACTGAAAGTTCATTAAGGGATTTAGTAGTATTTGTGCACCCGTAAGTGAAACAATGAGGGGATAAAAAAGAATTCAGATGGAGTATAGGAGCAACAAAGAGTTTTGATTTGTTGAAGAAGCAGCCTATTTTGGCACTCCCAGATTTCAATAAAGTATTTTAGGTGGACTGTGATGCCAATGGAAATGTCATTGGAGTTGTTTTAAGTTAGGAAGGTAAACTTGTTGCTTATTTTAGTGAGAAGTTGAATGATGCAAAGAATAAATATTATGTTTATGATCAAGAATTCTATGCTATAGTCCAAGCTTTGAAAAAGTGGAGACATTATTTGTTGCCAAAATATTTTGTTGTTGTTTATTGATCATCAAGCTTTATAGTATTTGAATAGTCAAGGAAAATTAAATCAAAGGAATTTGAAATGGGTTGAATTTTTGCAAAGTTACACCTTTCTTTTGAAGCACAAGAGTGGAAAATTGAATAGGGTCGCGGACACCTTCAGTAGGAGGCAAAACTTGTTGACAAAAATGCAAGTTAAAGGAACTCACAAGCTTGTATCCAGAAGATCTTGATTTCCTAGAAGCTTGGAAAGATTGCAAGGACCTTGTCATGTTGGATAGGACAAGGTGGTTGGACTATACCATTCAAGATGGTATGTTGTTTAGAAGAAATCAATTGTGCATTCTCAGGAATTCGATGATGGAAAACTTGATCAAAGAGAAGCATAGTGGTGGATTGGCAGGACACTTTGGTCGGGATAAGACCATTGCCATTGTTGGTGAACATTATTAATGGCCACAACTACAGCAAGACATGAAGAAGTTTGTATAGGGTTGTAGAATATGTCAAATGGTGAAGGGAGCTAGTCAAAATATTGGACTGTATCAATCATTACCTATACCTAATAAGTCATGGGAGGATATCAACTTGGAATTTGTTCTTGGTTTTCCAAGGATGCGGCGTGGTCATGACTCTATATTTGTGGTGGTGTCCACAAATTTTTGAAGATGGTGCACTTCATTCAGTTTCATAAGACCAGTGATGTTGTTCATGTTGCAAAATTATTTTTCAAGAAGGTGGTAAGACTACATGGTTTACCAAAGAGCATAGTTTCAAACTGAGATACCAAGTTTGTTGGGTATTTCTAGAGGACATTGTGGAAGAAGTTGAAAACTGATTTGAAGTTTAGCTGAACACATCATCCGCAGATAGATGAACAAATGGAAGTAGTGAATAGGAGTTTGGGTAACTTGTTGCGATGCTTGGTAGGTGACAAAACCAAGGGTTCAGATTTGGTTTTTCCGTAAGTAGAGTTTGCTTATAACAATTCAATCAATAGAAGCACTGGTAAGTCACTATTTCAGATTGTGTATGGCAGTAGCCCTAGAACTGCTACTGAATTAAGGAAAATGGATAAGGGAGGAAAGAGTAATGTCGAAGCTGAGGAATTTGCTGAACATATAAAGAATGTGCATGAGGAAGTTAAGAATCATATCAATAAGATGAATACACAATACAAAGCGAAGGAAGATTAGAAGAGAAGGCATTAGGAGTTTGCAATTGGAGATGAAGTCATGGTTCGTTTGAGGAAGGAAAGATTCCCAGTTGGTACATACAATAAGCTGAAGATGAATAAATTTGGGCCATGTAAGATCTTGAAGAAACATGACTCAAGAAATGCATACAAGATGGATTTGTCAGAGGTTAATCATCTTGGTTTTCCTCTAAGTCCTGAGAAGTGATGGAGTCACTTTTCAAATCTACCCTGAGTGTCTGATGCAGGAGCATCTAGGGCATAAAGCAATCTTGTATCAACAAAACAATCTAAGTTATTTTAAATCCAATAAGGGCTTGACAGTTTTGATCATCATCGAGTTCCTTCTTTTGGGTGTTCAACATTATCGCTATGACATTAAGTTGTCACTGGGAGTAGGCAGTGAGCTATGTCGACAAGTCACGGGTTTTAATAACTCCACAACCCTGACTAGAGGTTCTTCAGTTTTTATTTTTTAGTGACTTAGCGATTTGGGTTTCAATGACGAGACAAAGCGGTGTTAGTGGGAGTTTGGTGGATGTCTCTTCGACATTTCGATGGAGTGTAGTGAAGAATTTTTAGTGAGAGATAGGTTGGTCAGTGAGACATTAGTGAATGTCTTTGACATTTCGTTGGACTTTGTGTTGATGTGACATACAATTTTTGGCACGTGACATCTTTGAATGTCTCTTCGATGATGTGAGTCTCAGCGATGTCAACATGACATGGTGGCTTTGATGAGAGATCTTTCAATGTCTCTCTGACATTCCATTTGTGTTCTGAAAGAACTTGTCATTGTGACATGGGGGCGTCAGAGTGAGATCAACAAAAGTATTGGCAATGGTGTGATGAGGTTTAATGCAGGGATGGTGAGTTAGATCACAACACGTGGTAGAGCGATATTGGGTATTTCACACCGTTGTGAAATACAACCTCATTGGCTAGCTTGTGGAGACTACTACTTATGATGTAATGATTTGGAGACTTCGATTGTTGATTGGATGATAATGGAAATTACAACATGAGGAGTAAGGCCAACCTAGAGAGTTTGATAGAGATATAATCAAGGATGGAATGCCTATGCAGGGAGATGAGTTGAAGTGTTAGAAGAACGCACAACAAAGAATAGTGAAGGAATTCAGATCTACCAAGTGGTAGATGAATGTAATAAGTAGCCTGTAAGATGGCATGTTCTCTGTAATCTATAACAATTTGTAATAAAGATAACTTTTGTTGTGCAAGCTTGGTTGTTTCATGTCATTCTTTTCTATAAGGGGAGTATGATTCACCAAAACATCTATAAAAAAATCCTCTCAAAAAAGATACAAATAAATATGTACAAGTGAAAGAAATGAGGACTCAATAAGAACCTGAAGGACAACTTGTATCAATAATATAAAATCAATGTTCCTAATTAATATATGAGAGATAGAGATGCTATGTAGCTTCCCATAGTGTATAATCTCCCACAATGATGGTGGTTTCTTGACAAAGCATGATGATGAATATCTAAGAATGCCAAACAATATTCCTCTCCTTGGGAAGAAACAAAACCAAGTAGAGATTTAGGATTTATTTTATCAATGAAGAAATATCATGATGTATGATGATTATTTTGTTGTTATTCGTGCCTCTAAACTCTAATCAAGTGTCTCTATGTCAATATGGAAGAATTCCAAAATTAAATCAAGTACAAACCCAATAAATGAAGATGATGATAAACAAGGACCATGTGCAAATGAATGAAAAACAAGATCCAAATATTAATATAGGGTGATTAAAAATATGATAGGTTTGTTGCAAAGAAGAAATAGATGTCAGGTCAAGTTTATCTATTAAATCTATAAGATGGGACAAAAAAACTTGCACTATCTATTAAGTACTCATCTCAATGTATTTTTTTTGAAAACTATGATGTATCTACTACAAAGAGTTACTCAAAGCAACAAGAGATGGATATGATGCAGTCTAAATGTATTTCATCGAACTATATCAGTCATCCCATAATTTGTGTCCACACAATATTTATGAATATGAACACTTGGAGATGAATCTATCAATGTTAGAATGTAAGAAGTCCCCAAATTCAAGATAATGGATCATATATAAGAAGATTAAGACTCTAAATCTAGATCAGGGGAGAAGCCAAAGAATCGATTATATATCTATAGGCAGAGAAAGAGCATCAACTGAAGTGTAAATTCCATCATAACTATCAAGATACCATGTAAGATTTGTTTCATCAACCACATAGTATCCCAATGATCACTTGCAACCAAAATAACATTTCACACAAGAGAGAAGCAATGAGATGTAATGAAGCTATATAATTGATTAGATGTGAAAATAAAATTAATAGAATACATGGTGAGGAAAGCTTTGTTATAATGAATAGGGTGAAGTCCTAAGATATACTAAGATCATGACAAATGTCTTAATCAATTGATGTGAGACACAAAAACTAAAGGAACTAATATGAAACTAGTTAGGTAATATCACCACCATAAATGTGCTAGTCTCTCATGCAATTCTCATCTTCACCTTTTGGTAATTCTATTTTCCAACATACTCATAGAGATATAATAGAAGTTATAAAATTCCTTCAAGATTTATATGGTTTCCACCACATAAAAATATAAAAATTGGCATAATCAACTTTCTCAAATTATAATAGCAAGAAAAAATATAATGGCTAAATTTCCCACTAACAACATAATTGAAACCCAAAAAATAACACTTAGTGCTACACTTGAAAATGACTAATAGTTAAAGTCATATACCCATAGTTAAATGTCCAAAAAAAGATCCTAGTCCCAAAGGAATGTATTAACTCCTTGCCACTACCAAGAATATATTATAGGATTTACCATTTACTTTTCAAGAAAAAATCATGGCCTAACAAACTAAAATCCCCATGGCCACCTTTAAACCTAAAAAATATGATTTACTATAAGTGTATATAAATGGGTTTAATTTAGAATTGTGTCCCACTTTTATAAAGGAAATGGCTAACACATTTATGGTTTTACAATGTGGAGCACCTAAAATTTGTTGCAAGTATGAGTAGTTGGTGTTGTCACTGATGTCAACAAGTTTGATAGCTTGGGGGAGATTGTTTCAAGTTTATGTTTGTGTTGTCATTGATGACTGGTTGTGTTGATGCTTTGATTAGTTGCAAATTATGTTGTTATTAGTAAGTGTTATTGGTGTCAACTTCTACAGTTGCTTTGATAAACCTCTATGGATGTATAGTTGAGTTTTAGTTGGTTTGGTCATCATGAGGAAGTGTTGAAGATGATGAGTATGTGTCTCTGGCACTTGGTTTTCAAGTTATTTTAAGAAAAAATGAATAAAAGAGGAAACAGTGTGTTGCAAAGGTGCTTTGGTGTACAAAGTGATGTTCTAGTTTGGTTTTGCATTTCATTTGTTTTGAAGATCTACTTATGTTTTTTAGATATGTTAGTTAAAGGTGTTCAGAGGTTCTATATTCAGAGTTTCTTGGTTTGGATCATTGTGCAAAAGAATTTGAGTTCACAAGTGTGTGAACTATGTAGTAGTGGTGTTTGGGAGAAATGGTTTTGCTCTACATTTCCCCACAGTTTGGTTTCTCATCTTGTGATTATGGAAGTGTGTTGATAATTTTCATATCTACCTAAATTTAAAAAATTCATGGTTTGGTGCTTCAGATCTTGATTTCTTGAGTTACAATGTGTGGAAGGTTGTTTGAGTGTACTAGGTGTGTACATTCTTCATGTGAAAGTTGTTGCAAAGAAATTTGTTGGATTTTAGGGTGTTTTTGGAATATTATAGAATGTGTTCAAGTGTGGTGTGTGGTCCATGATTCATCTTTAGATTTGAGGAAGCGTGTGCTTAAATGTTAATTGTGTTTACATTGGTTCAGCCGACCTTGGGTGTTTACAATAATTGTGGATTTTCTTTAGTGATTGTGGAAGCATGGTGTGGCATGTATGAATGTATTTAAGTCTGAGTTAAGGTGTGATGTGATCTGCTTTCATTCCTTTCCATCGTGGGAATGCTTAATGTTGACCTGATTTGAATTTGCACAGTTGAGGTGCATAGCTGACCTTGGAGAATGTTTTCAAGGTTGAAGAAGGTATAAATAAGTGATGAGTTGATGGATAATTTAGTAGTGAAGTGTGAATTTGAGAAATGCAATGTGAACTTCAATGAGTTAGACTCCTAGAAGTAGTAAGCAAAAGGTGTCTACAATATTCAAGAAGGATACGAATATGTTGGTGATGCCATGTTGGATTTTTCTGTTGCATTGAGATAGATTTCTTATTGTAACATTCTTCTTTCTTCCTTTTTATAATCTGGCAGTGAGCACTTCTTTCTCTTGGGCAGTGAGCCCTCTGATAGTGAGCCTTTTGTATTCAGTGTTGCAATTACTTTATATTGTGAGATAATCCTAATTGTGGTTTTTCCCTTCTTGAATTTTCCACATAAATATGGTATTCTATTGTGCATGGTGTTGATGTGTTTCAATTTTTGTGATTTTCTTTCATGAAAAATCATTCTAACATAGTAAGGGTTAATAAAGTTGATAAGGATCTAAATGTTTATGAGGGTTTTGATGTTTTAATTCACCCCCCCTCTCAATTTTATTGTGTACATTCAACAATTGGTATTAGAGCAAGGTTCCTTGGAAGAAAGATTAACCGCTTGAGGTAGATCTAGGATGGTGCACAAGAGGAATGCTCCTTTGTTTGATGGAATGGACCATGGCCCTTGGAAGATAAGGATGGGAGGTTTCTTGGTATCTCTTGGATTTGGAGTTTGGATGTTTGTTGAGACTAGATATACTATGCCTACTAGTGGTTTGAGTACTAATGATGAGATCAAGGCCTATGAAAATAATGGTAAAGCAAGGTATGTTCTATTTAGTAGTGTTTCTAACATTGAAATTTTGAAAGTTATGCATTTGAAATCTGCTAAAGCTATATGGGAAAAGTTGGAAAGTATATATGAAGGAGATATTAAGGTCAAGCAAGCTAAGATGCAGAATTTAAAGATCGCATTTGAGAACCTAAGGATCTCCATAGATGAAAATATTACAAGCTATATGCAAAAGGTGGATGAAGTTGTTAATTCCATTAGAGGTCTTGGTGGAAATCTTGAAGAAGAAGAAGAAGAAGTGGTAAAGAAGGTATTAATAACTTTGCCTAAATCTTATATTCAGAATGTTTATGCTATTGAGGAAGTTCAATATTTAAGAAAATATTCTAGAAATAAGTTGTATGGTGTTATATCTACTTTTGAAATGAGAGAATTTGGTACAAATAATGCAAAAGTTGAGACTGCTTTTAAGGTTGGCAAATCAGAAAAGATTGAGGAATCAGATCATCAAGATCTTGATGATGTACAAGCAATCTTTGTGAGGAAAATGAAAAAGGGTACTGGTAAATACAAAGGTAAGTTGTCTTTCAAATATTTTGGTTGTGGGAAGATTTCCAAACAAAGCTTTAAATGACAAGAATAAAGAAAACAAAGGTAAAGAAATTAAGAAAAGTTATTATGTTAGAGAAGATGTCAGTATATCTGATGATGTGGATGATAGGGATAGTGAATGCTTGTTCATGGCTATTAAAGATGGAACTAATTATGCTAACTCTGAGAGATGTGTGAAGGAAAGTACTCCAGAAGTAGGTACTAACATTGAAGGAACTATGGTGACTGCTTTTCATGCTAGAGAGGAGAAGAAATACTGGATTATTGATAGTGGATGCTCAAATTATATGACCAACAACAAAAGTAAGTTTGTTAAACTTGAGAAATATGAAGGAGGTCTAGTAAATTTTGGTGATGACATATTTTCTATGATATGTGGAAAAGGTTGAATTAGTTTTAATGGAAAGCATAATACAAAATATGTTCTTTATGTTAAGGGTTTGAGACATAACCTTTTGAGTGTTGGAAAAAAGTGTAGAAAAGTATATAATATTATGTTCTAGGATGATGGATGTGAGATTAGAAAAGGCTCCATAACTATGGTTGCTACTGTAAGAAGGAAATGTGGAAATGTTTATCAACTGAAAGGAGCTGATGGTTATTGCTTTATGACTTAGATAATTAATGAAAGTTGGTTATGGAATAGAAGGATGTATCACATTAATTTTGATAACTTAGTGAGGATAAGTTTAGTTCAAGTTGTGAGAGATTTCCTAAGGATTACAAAACCCATCAATTTTGTTTGCAAGGAATGTCAAATTGGGAAGCAAGCAAGAAGAAGTTTCAAAGTCAAAGAACAATATACTACTAAACTATTAGAACTGGTGCATATAGACCTTTGTGGTCCTACCATAATAAGAAGTTTTCAAGGTGATAGGTATTTCATGCTATTGATTGATGATTATTCTAGAATGACATGGGCTATTTTTCTCAAAGAAAAATATGAAGCTCTCAATAAGTTTGAAGTATTCAAAGTTATGGTTGAGAATGAAATGGATATGAAAATAAAATGTTTGAGGTCTAAAAAAGGTGGAGAGTTCAGCTCCAATGAGTTTAATAGTTTTTTGTGAGAATCATGGGATAAAGATGTAATTTTCCGCCCCTAGGACTCCACAGTAGAATGGAATGGTTGAAAGAAAGAATAGGACTATTCAAGAATTTACAAGAACAATGATGAGAGGGGAAAACCTACCAGAAGTCTACTAGAGACAAGCAATTCATACTACTATCTACATTCTTAACATGTTTCAATAAAGAAAAATAGCGCAAAGACTCTCTCTAAGTTGTGGTATGGAAGGACTCCTACTATCAAATACTTCAGAGTGTTTGGAAGAAAATGTTATATCTTAAGAAATGAAGAGAACTTAGGAAAATTTGATACAAAATATAATGAAGGTATCTTCCTTGGATATTCTACAAGAAGTAAAGCTTTCCAGTGTTACAACAAGAGGTTGAAGAATATTATTGAAAGTGCAAATGTCAAAGTGCATGAAGACTTACAAAAGAATATTGGGGTGATAGATAGACATTAATCAAATGAGTCCTCTTGCACAGAAAATGAAAAAGATGAAGGAAAAGAGAAAGAAGTTCATATTGAAGAGGGAGAAGCTCTGGAAAAGATCCCTAAGACTCCTAAGTATGTGAAAAAGAATCATTCTAAAGATCATACTAGTGGTGAAAAAAGAAAAGGTGTGTTGACAAGAAAAAAATATGTTATGACTGAAGAATAGGTAAACATATGTTTACTCTCTAAATTTGAACCCAAAATTGTGATTGAAGCATGCAAGGATGAGTATTGAATCAAGGCTATGGAAGAAGAACTAATGTAGATTAAGAAGAATTAGACTTGGAAACTTGTCCCAAGACTAGGAAACAAGAATGTGATTGGAACCAAGTGGGTATACCAAAAAAAAAATGAATGAGAATGGAGAAGTGGTAAGAAACAAGGAAAGTTTTGTGTGTAAGGGCTACTCACAAGTAGAAGGAATAGAATTTGAGGAGATATTTTCTTCAGTGCAAAGAATGGAAGCTAATAGAATGTTTTTGGATTTTGCAACACATAAATATTTCAAGGTTTATTAGATGTATGTGAAGTATTCTTTCTTGAATGATGAGTTGGAAGAAGAAGTATACATTGAATAACCTAAAGGATTTTAGTTATCAAAAAAAATGGATATGGTTTGTAGATTGAAGAATGAATTACATAGGTTGAAGCAAGCTCCCAGATCTTGGTATGCAAGTTTGGAAAAGTACTTGATAGAGCAAGGTTTCAGTAAAGGTACTGTAGATAGTAATCTTGATTTCAAAGTTTAAAAATATCAAATGTTGATTGTGGTTGTGTATGTTGATGATATAATCTTTGGAGGAAATGAAGCTATGTGCAAGATATTTACAAAAGAGATGTAGAAAGAATTTGAGATGTCTATGTTTGGGGAGATGAATTTCTTTCTTGGGTTACAATTTAGTTAGACAAAGAAAGGTATATTAATTTCACAATCAAAGCATGTTAAGGAAATGTTGAAGAATTTTGGAATGGAAGTTTCTAAACTGGTATGTACCCCTAATACCCTATGGTTATTGGTTGCAAGCTAAGAATGACGAATCTCCTAAGGCTAATTAGAGCAAGTATAGACCAAGATTAGAGGACTACTATATCTAATTGCTACTAGACTGAATATCATGCATGCAATTTTTCTTGTGGCTATATTTCAAGAAGATTGTAGAGTCACATGTTGGAGCAGTGAAGAGGATATTCAGATACTTGAAGGGCACTTTGGAACATGGTTTGTGGTATCCAAAGGATATTGATTTTTCTTTGAGTGCTTATACAGATGTTGATTGGGCAGGTTGTGTGGATGACATGAAAAGTATAAGTGGTGTTGTATTCTTTCTTGGATGTATATCGATGTCTTGCTTGAGCAAGAAGGAAGATTCAATATCTTTATCTACTGTGGAGGCAGGATACATTGCAACAAAATTTTGCTACACATAGGTGTTGTGGATGAGGAAAACCTCAAGAAGGATATTAGAGAGGTATATGATGAATAAATTTATATCTTCTATGACAATACAAGTGCTATTAACATTTCAAAGAATCTAGTGATGCACTCAAGGAAAAAACATATCTCAATCTAGTATCACTTTTTCAGAGAGAAGGTTGCAGAGAATTAAGTGAAGCTTGAGTATGTTCCTACAAAGGACCAGGTTACTAATATATTCACTAAGGGTCTTCCTAAGGATACTTTTGAGTATCTTTGGGAGAATTTAGGGGTTATTTCCCCTCCTTCTTTGAACTAGATGCATAAAGATATGCATAATTCTAGTGGATTTCAAGATTCATTCTTTGTTCTAGACTGATGTTCGAGGCTACCTCTCAGGGGGAGTAGGTAGTGCTTTGTTGGTCATTGCAGTCAGGGAGAGTTAATGTTGGTGCAGGTTGGTGTTTTTCTTTGTTGGATGTGTCAAAGGATATATGTAGTGGTTGATGATTGATGAAGATTGTTGTGTGCTCCTAAGGGGGAGTATGTAGAGTAGTAAAGAAAGAAAATGTGTGTGATGTCAAAGGGAGAAAGAGATGAAAGATGTGTTGTCCTTTGCCATTGATGTTAAAGGGGGAGAGGAAGCAATGTGAAAAATGTTTAGAAAGGGGGAGAGTATAGTGTATTTGAGAGAGTAATTTGAGAAAGAAAGAGAGAGAGTTGGTATGGAGTAGTATGTTGGTAATTAGAGCTTCTTGTTTTGTTTCTAACGATTTTTCACATCATGTGTTGCATCAATGAAAAAGGGGGAGATTGTTGCAAGTATGAGTAGTTGGTGTTTCATTGATGTAAAAACATTTGATAGCTTGGGGTAGATTGTTGCAGGTTTATGTTTCTGTTGTTATTGATGACTGGTTGTGTTGATGCTTTAATTAGTTGCATTATGTTTTCATTAGTAAGTGTTATTGGTGTCAACCTTTGGTGTTGCTTTGACAAGCCTCTATGGGTGTAAAGTTCAGTTGCACTTGGTTTGGTGATGATGAGGAAGTGCTAAAGATGATGAGTATGTCTTTGGAGCTTGGTTTTCAAGTTCTTTTGAGAAAATTTGAATTAAAGAGGAAATAATGTGTGTGTAGAGGTATTTTGGTGTATAGAGTGGTGCTCTAGTTTGGCTTTACATTTATCTTGTGTTGAAGATATTCTTATGTGGTTTGGATATGTTGGTCAGAGGTGTTCTGAAGTTCTATATTCAAAGTTTCTTGTTTTGGATCGTTGTGTAGAAGAAGTTGTGTTCACCAGTGTGTGAACTATGTTGTAGTGATGTCTAGGAGAAATGGGTTTTCTTTGCATTTCTCCATAGTTTGGTTCATGGTCTTGCAATTCTGGAATTGTGCTAATAATGGTCACATCTACCTATAGTCAATTTTTTTCATGGTTTGGTGATTCAAAAGTTGGTTTCTTGAGTTACAGTGTGTGGAAGGTTGTTTGAGTGTACTAGGTTTGTACATTCTTTAAGTGAAAGTTTTTGTGAAGGAATTTTTTGGATTTCAGGGTATTTGTGGAATATTCTAGATTGTGTTCAAGCATGGTGTGTTGTCTGCAAGTCATCTTTGGATTTGATGATGTGTGTGCTTAAGTTTTAATTGTGTTTACATTAGTTCATCTGACTTTGGGTTCTTACACTAATTATGGATTTTCTTCGATGATTGTGGAATCATGGTGTGGCATGTATGATTGTATTTAGGTCTGAGTTAAGGTGTGATGTGGTTTGCTTTCATTCCTTTCCACCACAAAAATGCTTTGTGCCAAACTAATTTGAATTTGCATAGTTGAGGTGCATAACCGACCTTGGAGAATGTTTTCAAGGTTGAAGAAGGCATAAATAAGTGATGAGTTGATGGAGAATTAGGTAGTGAAGTGTGTGATGAAAATTTCAGAGTTGTGAAGTGTGAATTTGAGTAGTGTGAACTTCAATGAGTTAGACTACTAGAAGAAGTGAGCAGAAGGCGTCTACAATCTTCAAAAAGGTTGTGAATGTGTTGGTGATGTTGTGGTGGATTTTTCAGTTGCATTGCGATGGAATTCTCACTATAACATTCTTCTTTCTTCTTTTATGTAATCTAGTAGTGAGACCTTCTTTCTCTTGGGTAGTGAGCCCTCCGACAGTGAGATTTTTGTATTCAGTTTTGCAATTACTTTATATTGTGAGCTAATCCTCATCGTGGTTTTTCCCTTCTTGGGTTTTCTATGTGAATCTAGTGTTCTATTGTGCATGGTGTTGATGTGTTTCAATTTATGTTATTTTCTTTCATGCTAAATCATTCTAATAGATTAAGGGTTAACAAATTTGTTAAGGATCTGAATGTTTATGAGGGTTTTGATGTTTAATGTACAACTAATTTACCCCCCCCCCCTTAGTTGTCTTGTGTGCATTCAACAAAAGTGACATGTGTGTTTTGATTTTGAAAATGACTAAATTTAGAGAATGTAGAATATTTTAGATTAAAATATAAATATCATCTTAATTAATTAATTATTAGGTCCACTATTACACTAGCATACTTAAGTTAAATGTATTATGTGCCTTTTTTGTCTCATAGCATAGGATGAGGACACATGCCATGATCTAATTTAATCCTTTCTTAAGGTTTCCTCTAGGTTTTTTTTTTTCTATTTACTTATTATAGAAATTTATTATTGTATATTATAATCATGCAGATGCTTTTTTGGATTAGTAGATTTCTCAAGGGTTGCATAGTAAATTAGTTGTGTTTTCTCTCTTTGTTATAGGTATTATGGTTGTAGGTGATTTTTGGGAGCTATGGGGTTCAACAATAAACTTTGTCATGATATCATAGCATTACATATGTAATTTCCTATCTATGTTTTGAGCGATTTAAACTTCAGAAAAAATCATGCATCTTGGAGCAAAATAGACCTAATCATTTCATCTATAATACCCAAAAACCCTAAGATCGACTATCAAATCATCAAAATTTGAGTGGGGAAATTTGAGGCATTTTTATGGCACAAAAATTAAGGTAGGAATTCCATACAATCATATACCCACATGGATCTTAATAGAATTCATGGTCCCATACATGCTATAACCTCATGGCCACCATCACTACAAAGGGATTGTGCAAAAATATAGCATGTGATATACAATCCTAGAAAAAAGAATATAGTTGCAAATTTCTACGATTTTTAGGTGGATTTTACTATTTCATGATCACCATTTTATTTTTCTATTTGGCAACTAATCATTTATGGTGACAAAAATTAGCAATAATTTTTTTTTAGGTAGCCGAATTTAAAAAAACTATGTAGTCTTTGGTTCTAGCTAGTCAAAAGGGGGATTAAATCCATAGGTTGTAGGTTCTATCATCACACCACTCCCAAGTGCCTCCTCTACTCTCTATCACCACCACGATGGTAAAAAAATTCACCTTGCTACCACAACTAGTGCCCAACAACCTTCCAATTATCTTTGCTCTATCATTGCTCATTAGCTACCCAATCACCACCAATTTGTGGCCCTATCACTACCCTTTCACTACTAGAGAGTTGTCATCTCACCGTTGGCTAGACACTAGGGGCCACACAACCCTAGTTTGCATGCCTAAAATGGGAATTTTTTCTTTTTACCATAAGTTGGGAAAATTGAGTCAATTTTTCACAAATGAGATATCATTAGAAAAATGATTCTGAGCACTTTCTAGTGGTGAGCATTTTTAATATATTTTACTATTGTTATATTCTATCACTTTTCAAAGTTAGATCATCATTTTTAGCATTCTTAATCTCATAGTTTCTTACCAATATTTCTAATTTTCATGATTCTTGTAGCATTGGAAAGGTGTTTCAAAGATATACACAACTATCCATGCAATTTTTCCAAAACTTTCCCAGGTATATTTTATTTAGTTTTTTCACTATTTCAGATTTTTGTTGATTATTTGAACATCTTGGCACCTACAAATGTTCTATTTGTATGGGATGACTTCATTTTAGCTGATCCATATGTGTTGAGATTATTGGTATCTAATTTTATCATTTGAGAAAGTATCATGGGGTTTTTGTTCATCCTTTTGTAGCAATCCTAGAAAAGGATAATTATGAGTCTTGCAAAAATGACATCCTTACACATCTCAGGTGGGTTAATATTTTTCCTTGTATTTATGGACTCATATCTAGACTAGACACACCAAGGATGAGATCAACATGGGGTAATATCAATGATCATGTTGTAGGATAGATTTTTTCCAATGTTGATCTTTACATTGTGTTGTATCATATATTGATTGTCTTCACATGCTTTGGACTAGTCTTTGGGAGATCTATGGAGACCGTCATACCTCTTCATTCCTAGATGATACTACTATAAATTTTCTCATTCATCTTGATGATGTATATAGCATACCTTCTGACGATGATAATTTGAGGAGCTTGAGTATATTATAGGTCTTGCATAATCTGATGGTTCAAAGACCTATCTCATTAATTCCACTCCTATCGAGATCACATCTCCATATTTTGTTTTAATTGATGAGATTAATATTGTTACATCCATAGCCATTATTTGTTGCAAGTATGTATAGTTTGTGTTGTCAATGATTTCAATAGATTTATGTTGTTGTTGCATTGACATCAACCTTGGTGATGTTTTGATTGGTTACATTATATTGTCATTAGTAAGTATTGCTAGTGTCAAACTCTAGTGTTGCTTTGATAAGAATATGTATAGTTGAGTTGCTATGTTGCAGTTGGTTTAGTTGTAATGAGGACATATTCCAGATTATGAGAATGTGTTTGTGGTTCTTGGTTTCCAAGTGCTTTTGAGACAATTTGAAGAAATGAGAAAATAATGTCTTGGAGAAGTGTTTTGTGTGTCAGAATAGTGTCCTTGTTTTGCTCCACATTTCTTCATGATTGAAGATATTCTTGTGTGGTTCAAATATGTTGACTAGAGGTTTTTAGAGGTATTATATCCAAATTTTTAAGTTATAGATTATTGTGCAGAGGAATTTATGCTCACCAGTGCGTGGACTGTGTAGTACAGTGGTGTTTGGGAGAAATGGTTTTTCTCTCTATTTCTTCATAGTATGTCTTGTGGTCTTGTAGTTCTGGAAGTATGCTTATATTGCTAGTATCTATCCCTAGTTTGAATTGTTTGTGTTTTGGTGCTCCACAAGGTTGGATTCAAGTGTTGCAATGTGTGGAAGGTTAACCGGTTGCATAGGATGAGTGTGTTATTATGTTGTGAAGGAATTTGTTGAAATTTAGGGTGTTTACAAAATATTCTAGATTGTGTTCAAGTGATGTTTGTTGTCCATGAGTCATCTCTAGATTAAAATAAGTGTGTACTTAAATGTTTAATGGTGTTAACATAGGTTCGACCGACCTTGGGTGTTTACACTAGCTACGGATATGCTTCGATGTATGTGGAAGTGTGGCATGGTGTATATGTATGATTTGGGTCCAAGTTAAGGTGTGGTGTGGTCCACTTTCATTCCTTTCCACTGTGTGAATGCTTAGTGTCGACCTAATTTTAATTTTCATAGTTGAGGTGTAAAACCAACCTTGTATAATGTTTTCAAGGTTGAAGATGGTATAAATAAGTGTTGTGTTGATGAAGAGTTGTGTGGTGAAATGTGTGATGCGAATTGTAGAGGTGTGAAGTGTAAATTTTTGAAGTGCAATGTGAGCTTCAATGAGTTAGACTACTAGAAGTAGTGAGCAGAAGGTGTCTACAATATTCAGAAAGGCTACAAATGTGTTGGTGATGTGGTTGAATTTTCTATTGCATTGATATGGATTTCTCATTATAACATTCTTCTTTCTTATTTTTTGTAATCTAGAAGTGATCCCTTCTTTCTTTTGGGTAGTGAGCCTAATGTATTTGGTGTTGGAGTTACATTATATTGTGAGCTAATCCTCACCATGGTTTTTCCCTTCTTGGGTTTTCTACATAAATATGGTGTTCTTATGTGTTTGGATGTGTTTGTATTAATATTTTTCATGGAACTACACTTTTTTAATGCATGATAAGGGTTGAATGGTTATTAAGGGTTTAAGAAATAATGCAGATCTAAATATTAATAAGGGTTTTGATGTTTTAATGTAAAACTGATTCACCCCCCTCTCAGTTGTCATGTGCATGCAACAATTGGTATTAGAGCAAGGTTCCTTAGAAGAAAGCTTAACCACTTGAGGTAGATCTAGGATGACACACAAGGAGGCTCCTTTGTTTGATGGATCTAATTATGCATTCTAGAATACTAGAATGGAAGGTTTTCTTGTTTCACTATGGTTTGGAGTTCCAAAGTCTATTGAATCTAAATATATTGTGCCTACAAATGGTCTAAGCACTAATTATGAGATTAAAGCCTGTAAGAACAATGGGAAATCAAGGTATGCTCTTTTGAGTGATCTTTCTAATACTGAACTTGTGGAAGTTATGAATCTTAAAATTGCTAATGAGATAGATGGAAAAAGTTGGAAAGTATTTATGAAGGAGATGAGAAAGTCAAGTAAGCTAAGATGTATGACCTAAAAATCAAGTTTGAAAACTTGTGTATGTCAAAGAATGAATATATTACTAGCTGCATGCAAAAAATGGACGAAGTTGTCAATTCCATCAGAGGCCTTAGTGGAAATCTTGAAGATGATGAGGTGGTAAAGAAGGTACTGAGAACTCTACCTAAATCCTATAGTCATAAGGTTTCTTCTATTGAAGAATTTCATAATCTAAATAACTATTCTATAGATCAATTGCTTGGTACTTTAACTGCTTTTGAATTAAGATAGTTTGGTTCAAGTGATTCAATGAAAGAGACTAAGTATTTTAAATTTGGTAAAGTAGAGAAGAATGAGGAATCTGATCTGAATAAATTTAATGAGTTGGAAGCAAACTTTGTGAGGAAATTGAAAAAGGGTACTAGAAAATACAGAGGTAAGCTACTTTTCAATCACTTTAACTATGGGAATATTTGTCATTATGCTTCAAGATGTCCTGTCAAAGCTTCAAGAGATGGACCTAAGGAGAATAAAGGTAAATCATTTAAGAAAAGTTAATATTTTAGAGAAGATGCTAGTATATTTGATGATGAATTAGATTACCCTGATGATGAAGATGATGAATGCTTGTTAATGGTTCTAAATGTTGGAACTAATTCTGCTAGCTCTGAGAGATGTATGTGAAGGAAAGTACTCTGAGAACAAGAGCAATGGTGACTATTCTTCATGCTAGGGAAGAGAAGAATAACTAGATCATTGACAGTGGATGCTCAAATCAAATGACAGGTGATAAGAGTAAGTTTTTTAAGCTTGAAAAGTTCAAAGGTGGTTTAGTTAAGTTTGTCAATGATACATCTACTAAGATATGCAGAAAAGGTTCAATCAATTTTGATGGAAAGCATAATACAAATGTTGTTCTTTATGTTAAGCATTTGTGGTATAACCTTTTGAGTGTAGGATATATGTGTAGTAAAGGATATAATCTTGTATTTTAGGATAATGGTTGTGAGATCAAAAAAGGCTCTGATACAGTGATTATTATGGGAAGGATAGATGGAAATGTTTACCAACTTAAAGGTGCTAATGGTATACGTTTTATGATTCAAATTAATGAAAGTTGGCTATGGTATAGAAGAATGTCTCACATCAATTTTATAGCCTAGTAAAGATAAGTTCAATTCAATCTATAAGAGATCTGCCAAAGATTACAAAGCCTATCAATGTTGTTTGTAAGGAATGCTAGATTGGAAAGCAAGCTAGAAGGAGTTTCAAAGTCAAAGAAAAATTTTCTACTGGTCCTTTGGAGTTGGTGCATACAGACCTTTGTGGACCTACAAGAACAATAAGTTTTCAAGGCGACATTTATTTCATGCTATTAATTGATGATTATTCTATAATGACTTGGGTAACTTTTCTCAAAGAAAAATTAGAAGCTCTAGATAAGTTTAATGCATTCAAAGCTATGGTTGAGAATGAAATGGATATGAATATCAAATGTTTGAAGTTTGAAAAAGGTGGAGAATTCACCTCCAATTACTTTACCAATTTTTGTGAGAATCATGGAATAAAGAGGCATTTATCTGCCCCTAAGACTCCTCAGTAGAATGGAATGTTTGAAAGAAAGAATCAGACTGCTCAGGAAGCTACAAGAAAAATGATGAAGGAAGCTAACCTATCGAAATTCTACTAGAGAGAAGCAACTCATACTACAATCTTCATACTAAATAAAGTACAAGCAAAAGAAAATAGTTCAAAGACTCCCTATAAGTTATGGTATGGAAGGACTCCTACTGCTAAATATTTTAGAGTGTTTGGAAGGAAATGCTATATTAGAAGAGATGAAGAGAGCTTAGGAAAATTTGATGCAAGATCTAATAAAGGTATCTTCCTTGTATATTCTACAAAAAGAAAAGCTTACCGATGTTACAACAAGAGGCTGAGAAGGATTGTTGAAAGTGCAAGTGTTAAAGTGGATGAAGATCTACATAAAAGTTCAGTGATGATAGTGTTGCAAGTATGATAATTTGGTGTTGTCTTTGATGTTAAAAGGCTTATGTTTGTGTTGTCATTGATGTCAACTGGTAATGGTTGAGAAGTTATGATGATTATTTGATTAGTTTCATTATGTTGTCATTAGTAAGTGCTACTAGTGTCAACCTCTAGTGTTTCTTTGATAATATTTTATTTGTGGATATTGTTGGTCTGATGGTGATGAGTAAGTGTTGAAGGTGATGAGAATATGTCTTTGTGGTTGGTTTCTAAGTGATTTTGAGAAAATTTGAATAAAAGAGGAGATAGTGTGTTGAAGAGGTGTTTGGGTGTACAAAGTGGTGTTCTAGTTTTTGCTCCATATTTCTTTTATATTAAAGTTTGCTTGTGTGGTTCAAATATGTTGGTCAGAGGTATTTAGAGGTTCTATATCCATAATTTCTTGGTTTGGATCATTGTGCAGAAGTTGTGTTCACTAGTGTTTGAACTATGTTGTAGTGTTGTCTAGGAGAAATAGTTTTTTGATACATTTCTCCATAGTTTGGTTTTTGGAAGTGTGTTGATAAGGTTCATATCTACCTTAAATTGAAGTTGTTCACGTTTTGGTGCTCCATTAATGCATGAGCATCCAGTGGTGTAGGGAAATCTTGCATCACCCAAAAAAAAATTATTTTCTTTATTTTCTTTAGTTGTTTTGAGTCCCATGATGGCACTTTGGGGATATAAGATTGTCAGGCATCAAAAATAGCGAAAAACAAGCACTTACTATTTTTAGTAAGTTGGCCAAAACGGGCTTGTATGGACATGAAAATTTACCCCAAGGAGTAGAGTAGAAAAACATTTCCAGTCATGAAAGAATCGCCTCAATACCCTACACAGTTTGGGAGAAATTAAATTTTTGTCCCAAGAAATTTCTCCAATGCAGCTTCAAATTCAGATATAAAACTTTGGAGGCTCCAAAATAGCTCAAAAAGTGGCCGAACCAACCTACAATGGTTTCATGTGTTGTAGAGCTTGTCGAGAGATTTCCTACGATATGTAATAATAGCAAATTGGATGCCTGGATCAAAAGTTATGGCCCAGTGAAGTTGGTCCTCTAAAAAGTGAATTTCATAAAAAATTCTTCCTAGTCCAAAAATCAAACAGCTGTAATTTTGGCACCAAAAGAAAAAGGGGAAATTTGTACTTTCTAGAACATTCTAGGGCGGTTATTGGGGAAAATAAAAAGGGTTAAGTGGGGGTTGTAGAAGGTGGCCCTGATAGTGCAAATTGTGGCTCCGAATAGTAGATTTTTCTTTTCATAGTTGATTCTATTGTAATGAATTAAGTCCATGAGGTTGTAGCATGTAAGCTTTGAATCTATAATTGCATTTTCTGAAAATAATTGAAAATAGGTCAATTTTTTGTCTCACATATTTTGTGTTGGTATATGTTGTGATTTTTGTGGGATTTGGGTGGTGTGACCCTCATCAAGCGGTATTAGAGCAAGAGTTCCTGAGCCTGTAACAGAGTGCCAAACATGAGGCAGTTGTAGCAAGACCTGTGAGTGTGGGTTGAATTCAATATGCCTCCAAGACTTTCCCAACATGGTAGAGGTAGAGGCTGAGGTGGAGGAGGTCCACCTAGAGATGAAATCAGAGCCCTTAGAAGGCAATTAGAAACCTTGTCGTAAGAGGTTCGAAGAAGAGATGTGCAATGAGACATAAATGACAATGAAGATGAAAGGGAAGAGGAAATGGAAGAGGAAGAGCAAGATCCAATGGATCCTAGAGAAAGAAGAATGTTGTGAGCGATCTCAAGCATTGGGAAGAGACCTAAAATGGAGGTTTCAACTTTTAGTGGAAATCTAAATCCTGAAGAACTGATTGATTAGATCAATGACATGGAGGAATTTTTTGAGTTTGAGGAGATTGAAGATCCTCACAGAGTGAGGTTTGCAAAGAAAAAATTGAAAGGTCACACCAGTATATGGTGGAAAGATGTCTAGTTAGAAAGAGGAAGACAAGGGAAAGATAAGATTTCCAAATGGGACATAATGGTGTCAAAATTGAAGAAATAATTTATTCTAGTCAATTAAGAATTGGAGCTGCTCAAGAAGATGCAGAGGTTGAGGCAAGGAACAAGGAAGGTGAAAGAATACACAGAGGAATTTCACAAGGTCTTGATTCAGATAGGACATTCTGAGGTGAATGAAGAGAAATTTTCTCGTTATATTAATGGGTTGAAGCCAAGCATATAGGAAGAATTGGCACTGGTAAGAATGACCACCATTGAGGATGCTTACCAATTTTATTTGAAGGTTGAAGAATGATTGAACAAGAGGTTTGAGAACAAACAATGAGCTGGAGGCCATGGAGGAAAGACTGGTGGACGGTCATATGGAGGTAGAAATGAAGATCAAAAGAAGGGTGAAGGCTCCAGTAGCATCCAAAACTAGAAAGGAGATAACACCTACCATCCTTGTGATCAGAATAATGGAGACCAAAGAGGAAGGGGAAGATTTGGATGAGGACTGGGAAGAGTAGGCTTTTGTGGAACCTGTTTCTAGTGTGGAGAAGAACATAGGGCCTATGAGTTTCCTCAACATCAAGGAAGTACAAATAGAAGACCTAAGGGAAATGCATGAGTTGTACATGTTGATGAAGATGCTAAGTCTTCACATTTTGAGGATGTAGAAAGAGGAGAGGTTCTTGTTACTAGAAGAGCCTTGTTGAATGAGGGGAGAATGAGCCAACTCAAAGGAAGAATTTTTTTCCCACCAAATGTAAGTGTGAAGATAAAGTTTTCAATGTTATTATTGATGGAGGTAGTACTAATAACCTTGTTTCAGAAGAAATGGTTAGTAAGTTGCGGTTGGAGAGAAGGCATCCAAACCCATACCAGATTGCTTGGTTGTAGAAGGACCATAAAGCCATGGTAAATGAACAATGTCTGGTAAAGTTCAAGATTGGGAATTATCATGATGATGTATTATGTGATATTATGCCTATGGATGTTTGTCATATGTTGTTAGGTTGACCATGTTAGTTTGATCGATGAGCAATACATGATGGACATTCCAACACCTATTCTTTGACAAAGGATGGAGTTCATCATAATTTGAATCCCTTGAAGGAGGCAAAGGAAAAGGTATGCCATAATGCAAGAATTTTTTTGGTTGATGGAAGAAAGTTCCTAGAAGGTATGAAGCATGAGCATATGTGTTTTGAATTGATCCCTAGAGTTGATAAAGAAGATACTACTAAGGTTCCTATAGAGGTTTCAAATTTGTTGAATGAGTTTCAAACTATTATTTCTGATAGCGTACCTGAAGTTTTTCCTCCTATAAGAAAGATTAGTCATTAGATGGATCTGATTCCTAGAGCTAGTTTTCTGAATAAGGCAACTCATCGTATGACTCCAGCAGAGAGTGAAGAGTTGAATAGACAAGTGCAAGAGTTGTTGTAGAAGCGATTGATCAAAGAGAGTTTGAGTCCATGTGTAGTACATGTAGTACTAGCACCAAAGAAGGATTGGGAATGGTGGATGTGTATAGATTCTAGAGCCATCAACAAGATCACCATCAAGTATAGAATGGATGACCTTATGGATTGTTTGAGTGGAGCTAAGTACTTCACAAAGATAGATCTAAATAGTGGATATCACCAGATCCGGATTAGAGAAGGAGATGAATGGAAGACAACCTTCAAAACCAAGGAGGGCTTGTACGAGTGGTTAGTCATGCCTTTTGGGGTAACCAATGCATCAAGCACATTTATGTGGCTTATGAATGAGGTATTAAAATAATTTTTAGGAAAATTTTTTATTATTTATTTGGATGATATTTTGATTTTCAGTAAGGCATTGGAGGAGCACTTGATGCATATCCGAAGAGTTTTTGAGAAGCTAAAGGAGGAGAAGTTGTTGATTAATTTGAAGAAATGTAGTTTTGTGAAGAAAGAGTTGGTGTATCTGGGATTTTTTGTCTCAACAGAGGGTCTCAAAATGGATCTAGAGAAGGTGAGAGCTATCATTGAATGGCCTACTCCAAGGAGTGTTATAGGGGTAAGATCATTTCATGGTCTAGCAAGCATTTACAAAAAGTTTATTAAGAATTTTAGTAGTATTTTTGCACCTCTGACTGAAGCAATGTGAGGGGATAGAAAAGAGTTTAAGTGGACTATAGGAGAAGCCAAAAGTTTTGACATGTTGAAGAAGAAAGTTACTGAGCAACCTATTTTGGCACTTCCAAATTTAAATAAGGTTTTTTAGGTAGATTGTGATGCTAGTGGCACTGCCATAGGAGCTATTTTGAGTCAAGAAGGTAAGCTTGTTGCCTATTTTAGTGAGAAGTTAAATAATGCTAAGAAGAAATATTATGTCTATGATCAAAAGTTTTATGCTATAGTTCAAGCTTTGAAGAAATGGAGAGACTATTTTCTGCCAAAAGAATTTTTTTTATATACTGATCGCTAGGTTTTACAATATCTCAATAGTCAAGGAAAGTTGAATCAAAGGCACTTAAAACAGGTTGAGCTTTTGCAGAGTTATACTTTTGTTTTGAAGCACAGGAGTGGAAGTTCAAATAGAGTTGCAGATGCCTTGAGTAGAAGGAAAATTTTGTTGATAGAAATAAATATAAAGGTTGTTGGGTTCAATGAACTCAAGATTTTGTATCTAGAAGATCCAAACTTTGTAGAATCTTGGAAGACTTGTTTGGAACCTGTTACATTGGATAGGATGAGATGGTTGCATTTCTTAATCCAAGATGGGATGTTGTTTAGAGGAAGCCAATTGTGCATTCCAAGGAGTTCTATGAGAGAGAATCTAATCAAGGAGAAGCATAATGGAGGATTGGCTGAACATTTTTGTTGAGATAAGACCATTGCTCTTGTTAGTGAGAATTATTATTGGCCATAGTTACAACAAGATGTGAAGAAGTTTGTACAAAATTGTAGAGTATGTCAGATGGCGAAAGGAACAAGTCAAAATACTAGATTGTATCAGCCATTACTATACTTGAGAGGCCATGGGAGGATATTAGCATGGATTTTGTTCTTGGATTGCCAAGGAAACAAAGAGGGCATGATTCCATATTTGTGGTGGTGGATAGATTTTCAAAGATGGCACATTTCATTCTGTGTCATAAGACCAGTGATGTTGTTCATGTTGCAGAGTTTTTTTCAGAGAGGTGGTGAGACTATATGCTCTACCAAAGAGTATAGTTTCAGATAGAGATACCAAATTTGTTGGTTATTTTTGGAGGAAATTATGGAAGAAGCTGAAGACAGATTTGAAGTTCAATTCTGCACACCATCCACAAACTGATGGACAAATAGAGGTGGTGAATAGGATTTTGGGCAACCTACTAATATTCTTAGTTGGAGATAAGCCCAAGGGATGGGATTTGATTATACCATAGGTGGAATTTTCTTACAACAATTCTATCAATAGAAGCACTGGTAAATCACCATTCTAGATTGCATATGGGAGTAGTCCAAGAACTGCTTCTAAACTAAGAAAAATGGATAAGGGGGAGAAGAGTAGTGCTGAAGCTGAAGATTTTGCTGAGCACCTAAATAATTTGCACGAAGAGGTAAAAAAACATATCAGTAAGATGAACTCACACTATAACGCTCAGGAATATTAGAAAAGGAGGCATAAGGAGTTCCAGGTAAGAGATGAAGTCATGGTTCATTTGTGAAAGGAAAGGTTTCCAGTTGGTACATACAACAAGTTAAAGATGAATAAGTTTGGACCATGCAAGATCCTGAAGAAGCATGATTTAGGAAATGCTTATGAGTTAGAGTTGCCTAGTGGAATAAACATTTCTCTTGTGTTCAACATTACAGATTTGAAAGAATATCATGAAGGTGATATAAAGGAGGGTCTAATAAATGAACAGATGAAAATTCCAGCACCTACTTCAGAGAAGGAGAGATAGAAGAAATCCTAGATAGCCATGTGGGTAGAAGCACAAGAAACAGGAAATATGCAGAGTACTTGGTGAAATGGAGAGGAAGGTCTGTTGAAGATTCATAATTTTTATCTGAGGTTGAGGTTAACTGTCTTGGTTTCCTCTAACTCCTGAGAAGTGACAGGGTCACTTTTCAAATTACCTTGGGTGTTTGATGTAGGAGCATCCAGTGGTGTAGGGAAATCTTGCACCACCCAAAAAAAATATTTAAAAAAAAATTCTTTAGTTGTTTTGAGTCCCATGATGGCACTTTAGGGATATAAGATTGTCAGACATCAAAAATAGTGAAAAATGAGCACTTACTATTTTTAGTAAGTCAGCCAAAATGGGCTCATATGGACATGAAAATTTACCCCAAGGAGGAGAGCAAAAAAAAATTTTGATCGCTAAAGAATCACCTCAATACGTTGCATGATTTGGAAGAAATTAAAGTTTCTGTCCCAAGAAATTTCTCCAATGCAGCTTCAAATTCAGATATAAAACTTTGGAGGCATCGAAGTAGATCAAAGAGTGGTCAAACCGACCTACAGTGGGTTCATGTGTTGTAGAACTCATCGAGAGCTTTCCAACAATATGCAATAATAGAAAATTGGACACCCGGATCAAAAGTTATGGCCTCGCGAAGTTGGTCCTCTAAAAAGTGAATTTCATAAAAAAATATTCCTAGGCCAAAAATCAAACAACGAGACTTTTGGCGCCAAAACAAAAAGGGGAAATTTGTACTTTCTAGAACATTCTAGGGTGGTTATTGGGAAAAATAAAAAAGGTTAAGTGGGGGTTGTAGAAGGTGGCCCTGATAGTGCAGATTGTGGCTCTGAATAGTAGATTTTTCTTTTCATAGTTGATTTTGTTGTAATGAATCAAGCCCATGAGGCTGTAGCATGTAAGCTTTGAATCTGTAATTGCATTTTCTAAAAATAATTGAAAGTAAGTCAATTTTTTGTCTCGCATATTTTGTGTTGGTATCTGTTGTTGTGATTTCTGTGGGATTTGGGCAATGTGGCCCTCATCATCCACAAGTTGGTTTCTTAAGTTGCAGTGTATTCCAGAAGGTTGTCTGAGTGTACTAGATGTGTACATTCTTCAAGTGAAAGTTATTGTGAAGGAATTTGTTGTATTTCAGGGTGAGTGTGGAATATTCTAGTTTATTTTCAAGTGTTACATATGGTCTATGAGTCATCTTTGGATTTGAGGAAGTGTTCACTTAAATATTAATTGTGTAGTGAGCCCTCCAATAGTGAGCCGTCCAACAGTGAGCCTTTTGTACATTTGATGTTGCAATTACTTTATATTTTGAGCTAATCCTCACCATGTTTTTTCCCTTATTTGGCTTTCCGCGTAAATATGGTGTTCTATTGTGCATAGTGTTGATGTGTTTTAGTTTTAGTTAGTTGATTTCATGCTAAATCATCCTAATAGATTAAGGGTTAATTAAGTTGATATAGATCTGAATGTTTATGAGGGTTTTGATGTTTTAATGTACAACCAATTTACCCCCCCTCTCAGTTGTCTTATTTTCATTCTATAATTGGTATTACAACAAGGTTCCTTGGAAGAAATGTTAACTGCTTGAGGTTGATCTAGGATGTCACACAAGAGGGATGCTCCTTTGTTTTATGGATTAGACTATGATTTCTTGAAGACAAGGATGGAAGGTTTCCTAATATCACGTGGATTTGGAGTTTAGATGTCTATTAAGACTAGATATACTATGCCTATTGGTGGTCTGAATACTGATGATGAGATCAAGGCCTATGAAAACAATTGTAAAGAAAGGCATGCTCTTTTAAGTGGTCTTTCTAATACTGAACTTGTGAAGGTTATTAGTCTGAAATCTGCTAAAGATATCTAGACAAAGTTGGAAAGTATTTATGAAGGAGATGATAAGGTCAAGCAAGCTAAGATGTAGAATCTAAAGACCACATTTGAGAACCTATGAATGTTTGAAGATGAAAAAATTACAAGCTACATGTAGAAGGTGGATGAAGTTGTCAATTCCATTAGAGGTCTTCGTGGAAATCTTGAAGAAGAAGAAGTGGTAAAGAAGGTATTGAGAACTCTTCCTAAATCTTATAGTCATAAAGTTTATGCTATTTAGGAAGTTCAATATTTAAGAAAATATTCTAGAGATTAGTTGTATGGTTCTTTACTTGCTTTTGAAAAGAGAGAATTTGGCCCAAGTAATACAAAAGTTGAGACTGCTTTCAAGGCTGGTGAATTTGAAAAGACTAAGGAATCAGATCAGGAGGATCTTAATGATATAGAAGAAAACTTTGTGAGGAAAATAAAAAAGGGTACTAGTAAATATAGATGTAAGTTACCTTTCAAATGTTTCAATTGAGGTAAGATAGGTCATTATGCTTCAAAATTTTCAAACAAAGCTTTGAATGACAAGAACAAAGAAAACAAAGGTAAAGAAATTAAGAAAATTTATCATGTTAGAGAAGATGCTAGTATATCTAATGATGAATCTTACTATGGGGATGATGAGGATAGTGAATTCTTGTTCATGGCTATGGAAGTTGAATCTAATTTTGCTAACTTTGAGAGATGTGTGAAGGAAAGTGCTTTGGAAACAGGTCACAATGCTATAGTGACTTCTCTTCATGTTAGAAAGGAGAAGAACTACTGGATTATAGATAGTGGATGCTCAAATCATATGACCAGTGACAAAAGTAAGTTTGTTAAAATTGAGAAATATGGAGGCCTAGTTAATTTTTGTGATGATACATCTACTAAGATATATGGAAAAGGTTCTATCAGTTTTGATGTAAAACATAATACAAATGATGTTCTTTATGATAAGGTTTTGAGACATAACCTCTTGAGTGTTGGATAAATTTGTAGCAAAGGCTATAATATTATGTTTTAGGATGATGGATGTGAGATCAAAAAAGGCTCCTGGAACTGTGGTTGCTACTGGAAGGACATATGGAAACTTTTATCAGCTTAAAGGTTCTAATGGTCATTGCTTTATGACTTAGATTAGTGAAAGTTGGCTATAGCATTGAAGGATGTGACACATTAATTTTGTTAGACTAGTGAGGATCAGTTTAGTTCAAACTGCGAGAGATCTGCCAAGGATTAAAAAGCCCATCAATGTTGTCTACAAGGAATGTCAAATTGGGGAGCAAGAAAGAAGAAGTTTCAAAGTCAAAGAACAATTTACTATCGAGCAATTGGAGTTGGTGGATACAAACCTTTGTGGTTTGTAGTGTAGGAAAAAGTATCCCTTTTTCACACTTAATTTGGAAATAGTTAGTATTAAAATGAACCTAACGTTTCCTTAATTTAGTGTTGTATTATGTTTTTCATATTCACATTAAGTTTAGGTCCCTTTAATTAAAATGGACTTAATTGTACCTTGTTTTTAATGTTGTAATGTGTACCTTTACACTTTCACATTAATCTAGGGCTCTATTAATTGAATGAGATTAATTTTCCTTAATTGGATCCTTTAATTCAAATCCAAGCCTAATTAAATGCAATTTTTGAGGGATAAAATCTGACATTCATAAATGCCATTATACAATACTTAAATTTGGAAGATGTGTGTCCTAAGTAAGTTACCTAGGACCCATTCGCCATAGGTTGAATGCGTCCTCACTTAGATCTAGGACCATGATTTTACATAATGTTTAACATTGACCAATGTGTGTCCTAGGTAAGTGGCCTAGGACCCATTCGCCCTATGGCGAATGGGTCGTCACTTAAACCTAGGAACCCCCTTTGGAATATGTTTTTGATGGTATTTTAATGATTTAAAACCTATAATTCAATGTCATCTTGTGATATTTGAATTTCAAGAATTAATCTTAAGATACATATAAATACAAGGTCATTTCACTATGTCTCATCCTAAGATCCTAGAAATTTCAAATCTTCAAGAATTCTAGCAATTTTATGAGATCAAGATAATTCAAGAGCATTCTCAAGGAATTCAAGGGTAGATTTATAGAAGATTATTGCAGCAATCAAGATTCCTTTCATCATGTCAAAGATGCATTGCATCATGCATGTTGTTTGAGCTAATATGGTGATGTAGTGTTCAAGATCTATCAAGCATATCAAAGGAATTGTTTCACATCAAGTTTCATGATCAAGATCTACACTCATTAAAGCCACTTAATGCTAGTGTGTAGATTTATTATCCAAGGTTTCAAATAAGGTTTCATTGTTTCATTTCAAGGTTTAATTACCAAAATGGGGTTTGACCAATGCAAACCCCCATTCACCTAAAAAACAACATTTTTCTCTCTTTGATGTGTGATTGTAGATTTTAGGTTGAAGATCCTTTGAAGAGAAAAATTGAAGAAAGTTGCAAAGTTGTCAAAGTTGCATGAAAAGTTGTCAAATCACAGAAGATCTTCGACAAATTTTATTTATGGTTGTCTAATAGTGAACACTAGGAATTTGGGAGTGCAGCCCAAGCAGAAGAGAACCTAGAAAGAAATTTCTAGAAAACTTAGCCATGACCCATTCACCATAGGGTGAATGAGTCGTCAGTGAGCTTCAAAAGGTGACTTTTGGTGAAAGGTACACAACATTTTTACCTTTCCAGGTTTTCCTTTTTATTGTTGTTTTAGTTAGATTTAATTATTGTTCTTCATTTGCATGTTATAGCTTGCATTTTAAATGAAATACGAAAATAGGTCCTTTGTGCCTGAACACACCCCTCCTATTTTTCTTTGTTTCATTTTGGTGAACATGAGTTTGAGCATTACATTTTTTGATTTTAGGATTCTTCTTTCATCTTAAATTTAGATCTTGCATTCATTTGCATCTCTTTGCATTGAATTAGGTCTCATTTAGGGTGTCTAGTTTGCATTCAACTTTTCATTTCATTTAAGGGTTTTAGGATTGCATATTTTACATTCTTTAAATCTACAAAATATAAAAAAAATCAGTCATCTTGCATATCATTTACATCATATTAACTTGCATTTGAAAATTGAAACAAAATTTGCATATCAAATCAGGTTTTCTAGGTTGTTATTTTTTCACATTTTGCACTTGCATTTAACATTGAATTTACAAAAAATCAAACTAAAACTTGGTGTAACAAACTAGAATCTGGAAACTACTGAAAGTCACTCAAAATTTTCAAAAAACCTATTTCAAAACCCTCACCTAAGACCCATTTTCCCTAGGACAAATGAGTCCCTAATCAAGGTCACATTCTAATTTTTTGGGCATAAAATAAATCATTTTTGCATTCTTGTTTGTTGCTATCAGATTTCTATTTATGTTTATAGAATTTTTGTTTCATCAATTTGATCATACCTAGCTTAATTTGATAAATTTAGTGCATTATGTGATTTCAAAATTGCATTTACAAGACTTCATTTTCAAAATTTTACATAGTGTAATAAAATTACCTTATTTAGAATATGAAAATTGCATTTGCATATTGCATTCTAGGTCATTTCATTGCACTTTACCCTCTTCCCATTTTGGGTTGGCGTTAAGTTTCTGAAACTTGTATGAGCTTTACAACTTGGTCCTATTAGCAATACTATTGTAAGACATAGTTTGAGACTCATTTCATCTCATGATACACCATTCACTGTGGATTTTGAGTTTTCTAACTCTCTTTGTAATAGTGTTGATAATCAACCCCCTATGGATCATAACATGCATACCTCATTTTCAATTACTTCCTCACCTACAACCAATGTGCATGATGTTAACAATTTACCATCCCTACCATGACTAGTTGTGCTCAAGCTTTGGGGAATACTCAAAGCCAAGATGGAACTTCAATTCCTCCTTCTACAATACTCATCTCTATTCCTACATACACGAGTACTCAAGTTACCACAACCATTTAGCCTACTATCCATGTCAACACTTCCTTAGGTATTTTTGTTGAGAATCCTTCTAGCTTTGTGCATTCAAATATCATATCTCCTCAACCATCTCCCCTTACAAACCTAAAATTTACTTGCCCTCTGCAAACATACACCACTCTACCTTATTCCCCTTCATCTTACAATACTAACAATGATCCAATCATTAATACACTTTTGTAAAAAATTTCATCCCTTGAACAAAAAATCACCACCCTAAATCAAAACAACAATGGTCAACCTTCACAATACATCAAAACCAACCCATTATCGCTGGAGATATTGAGAACACAAATGCCACAAGGTATAGAAGTTCCTAGATTTGAGAAATATGGTGGGAAAGGAGATCCTATTAGCCATGTTTCCTCTTATACAACCCTATGTAGAGACTTCATTTTTGAGGATAAACTCTTGGCTAAACTCTTCCCTAGATCCCTAAAGGATACTGCTTTAGAGTTATTTTTCTCTTTACCGAATAAATCAATCAACTGATTCAATGAGCTTGTTGATGCCTTTTACAAAAACTTCCACATTCACATGGGTCCCAAGATGATCCTATCTGATTTAATGACATGGAAACAATAGGCTGATGAGAAATTCACTAATTTTATCGCATGATATCAAATGCTTTATTCACATGTAAACATTAAGATTCCTGATGCTGACCTTCAATGAATGTTTATTGCCAATTTACAAAAAAAAATACAAACCAAACTCAAGATATTAAAATTCCCATCCTTCACATAGTTATGTACAACCCTTCGTGACTATCATATTTCAGTTAGTAGTCATGATGTGAAAAACCCTTCTAGCCGCCCTGAAAAGATTGAATCTGTAGCTCAAAATAGTTATCAACCTTTCAAGAAATAGAATAGGGGATTTTTACAACTTAATTCCCCTCAACTGAATAAACAATCTAATAACCAAGTGGCTGCTATAAAGATGACAAATCCTTTTTCTTTTGGGGAAAGGAATAGAAAATTTACCCATCTACCTGATACCCTTCGTAATATCATGTTGTAGCTCATGAACAAGAATATGATTTCCTTACTCCCTGTCAAAGCTGCTAATCCTAATAAACCATTACCCTCAAACTATAGATCAAATGCTTATTGCCATTACCACCAACAAAATGGACATAATACAAAATATTGTAAGTGTCTTAAACATCTTGTGCAAGACCTCATTGATTCTAATTAACTTCAAATTGGAGGTGCGAAAAATCAAGGTAACAAGTTTGTAGCTCCTCCTAATCGAAACTTACAAATCTTTACAAATCCCATGCCGAAACACAATATTTCATTTGTCAAAGCTAATGAAACAAAGAATGATGTGATGAATATTGACACAAATGATGAAAAAACAAAAGATAACAATGAGGAAGAAATGATTAGAATGGTGTTGTTTATTGAAGCTAGACCTTGTATGGGCCAAACCAAAATACCCCTTGATATTTCTTTCTCACAAAATGACATAATCCGATGGTCCTCTTTACATAGCTAGGGGAATCAATGACAAGCCTACTAATGGGATATTAATTGATCTCGTTTGTGTAGAGAATGTGATTACTAAAGAATTCCTATTCGTGCATGGGCTCTATCAAGACACATATGAAAGACCAAAAGCATGGATCAAAATGCATAATGGTTTTGCTTGCCCTACAATTGGATTGATAATTCTCCCTCTAAAGGTTGGGCTGAAAACATTAAATGTATCATCCACCACCATCTCGTCATTAGACCAATTTCATGTGATGTTAGGCTATTCATGGCTCTTCTCCATGAATTTCATCTCGTCGATTGTGCATAAATGTTTGAATTTTCCCTTTGGCAATGAAATATTTAAAGTGCACCATAGTGGGTTTAATCATGTGTCGTCCTGCACGGGAACTTTTCATTGGATTTCTTTTGGCCTACCTATTGAACCTATTAGACCCCGTGGGGTGATCCCACAATAATGGGTTACAATTTTTGGCCAAACTTGACATTAAAATAAGGATTTTTCACCAGACATTCACTTTCTTACACCTATAGCAGCTAAACCATTAAGGTTTTGAAGATGAATCAAACTAGTTATTTGTTAGATATTTTGTGTAGATTCTAATTATATTCTTTTTTAAAAATTAAAAAATAAATTGTGAATCATTTTATGTAATTTTTAATAACTTATTTTTTCTACTAATCAACATTTAAAAAAAGTGATGTTCACTTCGGCGCACATAACTTTTTTTATAGATAGGATACAATTCTGATTTTTAAAATGCAATTTTTTCACACCAATATCTAGGGGAGGGATATTTTTTCATAATTTTTTGTTACATATTTCTTTTTAATTAATTTTCCAAGTCAGCGTAATTATAATTTGGACAGAGGTGTACTTCGACACACAACTTTTTTTGTATTCATTTGAATTAACTTATTCTTTTTTTGTTGGAATAAGGACATCAATACCTAGGGAAGATGTATTTTTTAGATTTTTTTTTCTCTACTTTTCTATTTTTTCATATGTGTGAAATAAAGAACTTGATGTTCATTGAAAATTCTACATTCACAAGAAATAAGAAATAAATATAATAATCAAATTAAACATATTTAAAATTATACTTTTTAAGAAGCTTATAATAAGGGCTATAGGCTTACAAAGCATAAATTTTAAATGAATTCATTTGATCACTCAAAAGGTAAATCAAAAGTGGTTTTTTATCAGCATTTTGATAGGTGTAGAGGAGACTCGATTATAGGTATGGTTTAAATCTAACAAGGTTCTATCCAAGGGGGTTTGATCAGTCCCTCTTTAATTAAAATAATTTAAATGGAACCTTTAAAGTCATAAATCATTGTATTTTCTAAAAATATGTGATTTCAGGCAAAAATCAGGATGTCCCAAAAAGTGTAACCCATTATTGTGGCAGCACCCCGTGAAGACTTCTTTTTCAAATCATATCAAAAGTTTAAGGTGAAGTGCATAGCAGAATTATCCCTTAGAAATATGCCTCAACCCGTGCTTGAGCCACCTATCCTTATCAAAACCATGATTGAACCAAAAGCCATTGTAAATATCCAAGACCAACCAATGAAAAATCCTCCTATAGTTTCCTATAAGAGACCATGAGACAATCAAAGCAATCATGTTGTGCCTCCTGAAATCAAACAATTTTACAAAGTCAAAGAGAAAGTGGTTGAACAACCTCTTATGGTTCCTCTAGTTCCTCCCTAAGGGAAGAAAAGAAACCTATGGTTGAAAAGCCCACTCCTACACAATCACAGATTGATAATAGATTGAAATGAAATTAAAATGCTAAAGAGCATAGGTGTAGATGTCATGCTATTGCTCGTATGTTACAAACCAAAGAAGAAAAGAGCAACACAAAAAATAAAAAATCCAAACTTTCCTGAAGCAATGCATGATGTCTCTTCACCCTCGTTGCAACGTAAACATGAACAAACTTCTATGGACATTATCATTTTCAACCTCCTATTGTGATTAATTTAGATGATGCCATTGATATTGCAAAGAGTGATGAACAAGCTTATAATGAGTTGAATTCATTGTTCTCTTCTTCCATGAATTTAAATGATGATAAGAGTGTTGAACTTGGTGTGTGTCTTAGTTTGGCACTTGATGTTGTCCCTTTGGCTAGTTGTCCTCATTTCACATATACTAAACAAGATTGGGATGTGGATGATCTTCTATAGGTTGACTCACATGTGCCTTACTAGTCTTTTTCATTGTTTTTGTTTTCATGTTTCTTTATGTAATTGCATTTTAATAATGTAATCACTCATACTATTTTTTAATTTTTGTGCATTCCTTTATTTGTATCTACATTCTTCTCTATGTCATAAATTTTTTACCATTTTCATTTGTCTTGTGTTTTCCTTTTGGGGATGATGCAAGGTGTCAAGACAAATTTAGGTATCTTCCATGTTGACTCGAAAAGATTTTTCTTTGTTTTCACTCTTTTTTGTGTTATTCTTCTAGTTCTATAAGTATTTGGGCAATGATGATGTTTCTGAGCTCTATACCAACACTGTAGCAAATATATACTAACCTTGAATCCATAGATCCCTTTTGTATTTTTTGGGGAAACCCCTCCCTCCTTTTTTATGACGTAGCTTTATTTAAAAAACATATGACTTGGCATAGGGATTTCTGAGGAAGCTCTCATCTCTTAGGAATTGAACATTAGCTACTTTAAAGTAATTTCTTGTAACAATAGTGTTAGTAACCACTTTAAAGTGGGGGCATACATTGATAATATCTTTTGACATTATCCATGTTTCATGGTGGGATTTTATTTTCTCTTGTGATGTGTCCTTTTCTTTGTGATGTCATTGGGTTTTATTTCCTCCAAGAGTGTGATATTTCTTAGTGTATGACTTTCATCTTAGTGGTGATGCGATGCACTGCATTCCCTAAGTTGTGAATATTTTACTCTTGACTTGTCCTCTCTTGGAGACATTAAGCATGGTGTTCCCTAAGAAGAATACCTTACATGAACTAAGCCAAGTCCATTTGAAAAAAAACCCTATAGATATAATGTTCATAAGTGTTTTACATAACACATCTTGCTAACCTTGTGAAGCTCGAACCCTAAATTCAAGGCCACCTAGCATAACACACCTTGCTTTCCTATGGAGCCTTGTCGTGTGGTGCATTATTGAAGTTATTAGAGGGATAGCTTTGGTATGGTTAGTACAATGAGAAGCCGAAACAAAGCCATAACTTTCTCATTATACAGTGAGAGCCTATAGACCTGGCATGACTTTCTCTCTAAACCACTTTATTAGAAGATTCACCTAGTGGACATCCTAAAGTTCTGCTACCTCCAAGTGAGTGCAAATTGAAAGCTTAGATGTGTTCCACATTGCATTGGACATTCTAGGTTTGATCTTCCTAGTCTTTAATGTTGTATGATTGTGTATGATTGTCATTGTTTCATACATAAGTGTCTTGAATGTCTACTTTAGTGTGACTTTGACATGGGGTCATACTCTCACTAAAGTGGGGGAAAAATGTAGTGTAGGAAAAAGTATAATTTTTTTCACACTTAATTTAGAAATAATTAGTATTAAAATAAACCTAATGTTGCCTTAATTTAGTGTTGTAATACGTTTTTCATATTCACATTAAGTTCAGAGCCCTTTTAATTAAAATGGACTTAATTGTGCCTTGTTTTTAATGTTGTAAGGTGTACCTTTATACTTTCACATTAATCTAGGGCTTTATTAATTGATTGAGGTTAATTTTCCTTAATTAGCCCCTTTAATTCAAATCCAAGCCTAATTAAATGCAATTTCTGAGGGATAATACTAGACATTCATAAATTCCATTATCCAACACTTAATTTTGGAAGATGTGTGTCCTAGGTAAGTGACCTAGGACCTATTCACCATAGGGCGAATGGGCCCTCGCTTAGATCTAGGACCCTGATTTTAAATAATGTTTAACATTGACTGATGTATGTCCTAGGTAAGTGGCCTAGGACCCATTCGTCCTATGGTGAATGGGTCCTCACTTAGACCTAGGACCCCCCCTTTAGAATATGTTTTTGATGGTATTTTAATGATTACAAATCTATAATTTAATGTCAGCTTGTGATATTTGAATTTTGGGAATGAATCTTAGGATGCATATAAATACAAGGTCATTTCACTACGTTTCATTCGAAGATCCTAAAAATTTCAAGTATTCAAGCATTCTAGAAATATTATGAGATCAAGAGCATTCAAGAGAAATCTCAAGGCATTCAGAGGCAGATTTATAAAAGATTATTGCAACAATCAAGATTCCTTTCATCATCTCAAAGATGTATTACATCATGCATGTTGTTTGAGCTAATATGGTGATGTAGTGTTAAATATCTATCAAGCTTATCAAAGGAATTTTTTAACATCAAGTTTCATGATCAAGATCTATATTCATTGGCCACTTCATGCTAGTGTGTAGATTTATTATCCAAGGTTTCAAATAAGGTTTCATTGTTTCATGTTTCATTGTTTCATTTCAAGGTTTAATTACCAAAACATGGTTTTTCCAAGGAAAACCCCAATTCACCTAACAAACAAAGTTTTTCTCTCTTTGATGTGTGATTGTAGATTTTAGTTTGAAGATCCTTTGAAGAGAAAAATTGAAGAAAGTTGCAAAGGTGTCAAAGTTGCAAGAAAGTATGTCAAATCACAAAAAATCCTCTACAAATTTTATTTCCGGTTGTCCAATAGTGAACACCTAGAATCTGGGAGTGTAGACTGAGCAAAAGAGAACCCATAAAGCAATATCTAGAAACCCTAGCTAGGACACATTCGCGATAGGGTGAATGAGTGCTCAGTGAGATTCAAAAGGTGACTTTTGGTGAAATGTACACAACATTTTTACCTTTCCAAATCTATCTTTTGATTACTATTTTAGTTAGATTTAATTATCGTTCTTCATTTGCATGTTATAGCTTACATTTTAAATAAAATAAGAAAAATAGGTCCTTTGTGCCTCACACACACTCCTATTTTTCTTCATTTAATGGTCCTACCAAGGTAAGAAGTCTTCAAGGCAACAAGTATTTCATGCTATTGATTGATGATTATTCTAGAATGACATGGGTTACTTTTCTCAAAGAATTTCAAGCTCTAGGTAAGTTTAAAGCATTCAAAGTTATGGTTGAGAATGAAATGGATATGAAAATCAATTTTTCGAGGTTTGACAGAGGTGGAGAGTTCACCTCCAATGAGTTGGCATAGGGATTTCCGAGGAAGCTCCCATGTCTTAGGAATTGAACATTAGCTACTTTCAAGTAATTTCTTATAACAATAGTGTTAGTAACCACTTTAAAGTGGGGGCATACATTGATAATATCTTTTGACATTATCCATGTTTCATGGTGTGATTTTATTTTTTCTTGTGATGTGTCCTTTTCTTTGTGATGTCATTGGGTTTTATTTCCTCCAAGAGTGTGATATTTCTTAGTGTATGACTTTCATCTTAGTGGTGATGCAATGCACTGCACTCCCTAAGTTGTGAATATTTTACTCTTGACTTGTCCTCTCTTGGAGACACTAGGCATGGTGTTCCCTAAGAAGAATACCTTACATGAACTAAGCCAAGTCCATTTGAACAAAAACCCTATATATATAATGTTCATAAGTGTTTTACATAACACAACTTGCTAACCTTGTGAAGCTCAAACCCTAAATTCAAGGCTACCTAGCATAACACACCTTGCTTTCCTATGATGCCTTGTCGTGTGGTGCATTATTGAAGTTATTAGAGGGATAGCTTTGGTATGGTTAGTACAATGAGAAGCCAAAAAAAAGGCATAACTTTCTCATTATACAGTGAGAGCCTATAGACCTAGCATGACTTTCTCTCTAAACCACTTTATTGGAAGATTCACCTAGTGGACATCCTGAAGTTTTGCTACCTCCAAGTGAGTGCAAATTGAAAGCTTAGATGTGTTCCACATTGCATTGGACATTCTAGGTTTGATCTTCCTAGTCTTTGATGTTGTATGATTGTGTATCATTGTCATTGTTGCATACATAAGTGTCTTGAATGTCTACTTTAGTGTGACTTTGACATGGGGTCATACTCTCACTAAAGTGGGGGAAAAATGTAGTGTAGGAAAAAGTATAATTTTTTTCACACTTAATTTAGAAATAATTAGTATTAAAATGAACCTAATGTTTCCTTAATTTAGTGTTGTAATATGTTTTTCATATTCACATTAAGTTCAGGGCCCTTTTAATTAAAATGGACTTAATTGTGCCTTGTTTTTAATGTTGTAAGGTGTACCTTTATACTTTCACATTAATCTAGGGCTTTATTAATTGATTGAGGTTAATTTTCCTTAATTGGCCCCTTTAATTCAAATCCAAGACTAATTAAATGCATTTTTTGAGGGATAATACTTGACATTCATAAATTCCATTATACAACACTTAATTTTGGAAGATGTGTGTCCTAGGTAACTGACCTAGGACCTATTCACCATAGGGCGAATGGGCCCTCGCTTAGATCTAGGACCCTGATTTTAAATAATGTTTAACATTGACTAATGTATGTCCTAGGTAAGTGGCTTAGGACCCATTCGTCCTATGGTGAATGGGTCCTCACTTAGACCTAGGACCCCCCCTTTAGAATATGTTTTTGATGGTATTTTAATGATTACAAATCTATAATTTAATGTCAGCTTGTGATATTTGAATTTTGGGAATCTTAAGATGCATATAAATACAAGGTCATTTCACTACGTTTCATCCTAAGATCCTAAAAATTTCAAGTATTCAAGCATTCTAGAAAAATTATGAGATCAAGAGCATTCAAGAGAAATCTCAAGGCATTCAGAGGCAGATTTATAAAAGATTATTGCAACAATCAAGATTCCTTTCATCATGTCAAAGATGTATTGCATCATGCATGTTGTTTGAGCTAATATGGGGATGTAGTGTTCAAGATCTATCAAGCATATCAAAGGCATTTTTTAACATCAAGTTTCATGATCAAGATCTATATTCATTGGCCACTTCATACTAGTGTGTAGATTTATTATCCAAGGTTTCAAATAAGGTTTCATTGTTTCATTTCAAGGTTTAATTACCAAAACATGGTTTTTCCAAGGAAAACCCCAATTCACCTAACAAACAAAGTTTTTCTCTCTTTGATGTGTGATTGCAAATTTTAGTTTGAAGATCCTTTGAAGAGAAAAATTGAAGAAAGTTGCAAAGGTGTCAAATTTGTAAGAAAATATGTCAAATCACAAAAAAATCCTCTACAAATTTTATTTCCGGTTGTCCAACAGTGAACACCTAGAATCTGGGAGTGTAGACTGAGCAAAAGAGAACCTATAAAGTAATTTCTAGAAACCCTAGCCAAGACCCATTCGCCATAGGGTGAATGAGTGCTCAGTGAGCTTCAAAAGGTGACTTTTGGTGAAATGTACACAACATTTTTACCTTTCCAGATCTATCTTTTGATTACTGTTTTAGTTAGATTTAATTATCGTTCTTCATTTGCATGTTATAGCTTACATTTTAAATAAAATAAGAAAAATAGGTCCTTTGTGCCTCACACACACTCCTATTTTTCTTCGTTTCATGATCCTACCAAGGTAAGAAGTCTTCAAGGCAACAAGTATTTCGTGTTATTGATTGATGATTATTCTAGAATGACATGGGTTACTTTTCTTAAAGAATTTCAAGCTCTAGGTAAGTTTAAAGCATTCAAAGTCATGGTTGAGAATGAAATGGATATGAAAATCAATTTTTTGAGGTTTGACAGAGGTGGAGAGTTCACCTCCAATGAGTTTAACAATTTTGTGAGAATCATGGGATTAAGAGGCATTCATCTGCTCCTAAGACTCCTTAGTAGAATGGATTGATTGAATGAAAGAATAGGACTGTTCAAGAAGTTGCACTTGATCAACGATGAAAGAGGAAAACGTATTAGAAGTAAATTCATATTATTGTCTACATTCTTAACAGAGTTCAAGCAAGAGAAAATAGTGCAAAGACTCCCTATTAGTTGTGGTATGGAAGAATTTCTACTGTCAAATATTTAATAGTATTTGGAAGCAAATTTTATATCAGAAGAGATGAATAAAACTTAAGAAAGTTTGATACAAGATCTAATGAAGATATCTTCCATGAATATTCTACAAGAAGCAAAGCTTACTGATGGTACAACAAGAGGCTAAAGAAGATTATTGAAAGTGCAAATGTCAAAGTGGATGAAGACTTATAGAAGAATTCCATGGTGATAGATGGATATGAATCAAATGAGTCCTCTTGTTGAGAAAATGACAGAGATGAAGGTAAGGAGAAAGAACTTCATATTGAAGAGGAATAAGCTCTATAAAGGATCCCTAAGACTCCTAAGTATGTGCAAAAGAACCATTCTGAAGATCAAATCATTGGTGACAAAATCAAGTGTGTGTTGACAAGAAGAAAAACTATATGTATGAAGAATAGGTAAACCTATATACTTACTTTCTAAAGTTGAACCTAAAATAGTGATTGAAGCATGCAAGGATGAGTATTAGACCGAGGCTATGGAAGAAGAACTAATGCGGATTGAGAAGAATTAGACTTGGGAAATTTTCCCAAGACCAACAAACAAGAATGTGATTGGAACTAAGTGGGTATTCCGGAAAAAACTGAATGAGAATGGAGAAGTGGTAAGACAAGGAAAGACTTATGTGTAAGGGCTACTCACAATTAGAAGGAATAGATTTTAAGGAAACATTTTCTATGGTGGAAAGAATGGAAGCTATCAGGATGTTTCTAGCTTTTGCAGCACATAAATATTTTAAAGTATATTATATGGATGTGAAGTCCTCCTTCTTGAATGGTGAATTAGAAGAATAGGTATACATTGAACAATCAAAAGGATTTTAGTTATAAGATAAACTAGATATGGTATACAAGTTGAAGGAGGCACTTTATGGATTGAAGCAAGCTCTTAGAGATTGGTATGTAAGGTTGGATAGGTACTTTCAATATAACAAGGATTCAATAAAGGTACTACAGATAGTAATCTTTATTTCAAAGTGGAAAAGTATCACATCTTGATTGTGGTTGTATATGTTGATGATATTTATTTTTGAGGCAATGAAGCTTTGTGCAAGAGATTTGTAGAGGAGATGCAAAAAGTGTTTGAGATGTCTATGTTTGGGGAGATGAATTTCTTCCTTGGGCTATAAATAAATTATCTCTAATTTAATCATTTATATATTTTAGGTTAACCTTACATTGTAAATTTTTCTAATGTCACCTTGTCTAATTCACCCTTAGACACACACATTTGTATTGATCCTATAATTATCATCAATATATTTTACTAGTACAACATATTTAGTTACCTTTATCATATGAAGAATCCTAAAGTATCGAGTTGCTTGGTTTCAACTAATATCACTATAAGATCTCTCCCATATCAGTATTTAATAATGTTTTATGAATCACAATCCATTTCAATTATAATGCTAATATATTTTAGTTGACTAGATATTTGAAATTTTTTTGACAATACCACATGGTTATTTTATCTTAAATTTACTAGATACCCTTAGATTGCTTAGAGATATGTCACATAATCCTTTGAGATAGGTGAACATATTGGTTTATAAAATGTGCACTACAATGTAAGATTTATTAATCTCTTATTATGATAATTTTGTGAAACATTATTAAACTCTTTCACTACTTGAACATATTCATGATTTGGTGATTTGATCGAGATGGATAATTCCCATAGGGTTTACTTGCATAGCCCATGATGCCACATCATGCTAATCTAGTTACATATTTTAAATTTTCATTTTATTTATTTATCCATTAGTGTATTGCACCTTAGAGATTAGGGTTATACTAGTTCCACTCAAGGTGGGGCCTTACACAAGTATTCTTCCTAGTTTTGATTTTTTTTTAAGGAAAACCTAAGCCCAATGGATATGTTTATAGGTTCCCTATTTTGTCATAATCTCAATTTCATTGCTTACATTTAATAGTGTTGAGTTAATTGAAATAATTGAAAAAATGAAAATTATCATATAGTATTTATGTATTTGATAAATGCAATGATATATTTGAAAATGAATTTCTTGCATTTTTATGATTTAAGAGAATTATTCAATACTTGATTATTAGTTAAAGGTTACTAATAAGTGGAAAAGTGAAAGAATGTGTGTGTAGGAGTAGGTTGAAGTATGAGAACTTGATTGAGGTAGGAATGCTTAGCTGGATGACAACGGTAAGCAAGAATGGAATTTGGAATCTCACACACCATAGTAGACCATGACATATGCATTTGTTTGTAATTGATAAATATCATTTTATATTGTGTGGAATTATAACTTGGTGAATAAGAAATATTGTGAAAGAAACAAATTTAGTGCATCCTTGTCTTACCTTGTCTATTTCAAAGTTTGATGTTAAATGGTATTGGAAATGCATTCCATCATATATAATTATCATATGGGAAATAAATGTATTATTTGTTCTTTTTGAAAAACTTGAAAATAGGCTTTTGAATAAGGAAATGAGAAAATATTTAAATAATAAGAATGCTTGTAAATCCCTACATAGAAATAAAGATATGTACATATATAAATATATGTATATATATGTGGGTGAAAAACATAAATATAAGTATGTATATATATTATGTATTAACATGGGATTAATAGGAATTCATTCCTAAATTCGTAACTCCCAATAATGAATGGGATAAGGGCCGACCCCTCTCATGTTAGGAAGTAGTAGTCAATGCTCAAAAAATAGAGGGCAAGTGGGTGGCCAAGTAAAAAAATGATGGAAATAGAAAAATTAAGACCACTATCTCCAAATATAGCAAAAAGATATTTGTGGTCAGAAGGGTGAATTGAAGAGAAAATCTAGCAAAAGCAGGAGGGGATGAAGGAAAAAGTTTGAGAGACAAGGAGGACAACAATGGTTTAAGAAGTTGTTGCTAATTCTATTGAAGGAAAAATCACTAGAAAACACACACAGAGAGGTAATTCGAGACTATCTTCAAATGTTTCTCTTTGAGTTGAATGGGTATTCATTCTTATGTGCTATGTTGGAAATATCATGTATTTTAATGTACCATATCATGCATTTATGTGGCTTTGAAATCATGTATCTACCTCTGATTATCAACCCATTTTGATCTGTATTAGCTTCGTTTGGGGCCGACCCACCATGAAGGCCTTGTTATTTGATATACCTAGCATGCATACATATTGGGTTATACACCTATGATGGATTCTCACCCACATGTTATAAATTTCCTTACAGTCATGGTCATTCGACCTAACCAGTGTAATTGTGTTTCATTTATCAGTAAAACTTTATCTTGTTATTTCATTGTTTGGAGCAACACCGTTTGGTGTTTAGCTTATATTGTTTACCAGTACTTTGTGAGTGTCTAGCCAAGAAATTTATATTGCTTTTGATATTTTATCTATTGGTGAACGACATGTATCATTCATATGGTATTATGCATGTCACACCCACCAATTCAGTGTTGTAAAAGGTGATGAATCAAACCCTGCTAAATGCATGGGCTGAGTGATGCTCACATCATTCCTTTTAATTTATAAACTTCACCATACTCTGTAAGAGAAATTTGATTAAGAATAATGCTATCATTCAATGGAAACCCTCAACCAAACATTGCTAACATTTGATGCATGATAGTAATGTTTCAATATTATTTTGTGTTGTAATAGTGCTTGGCCATCTCAAGCCACAAATATTTGAATAATTTGAATGCTATATGCATGTATATATATATATATATATGCACACACACACAAATATATATATATATATATATATATATATATACATATACATAATCACTATTGATTTTTCCAGTGTGTAAGATCAGAGTCAAAGAACGACTATACAATGTTTCTTTAATATGTATTTAAAGGGTGCTTCATTGTATTGTGGGTTGAACTATGGCACAATAGATATTGAGTTAAATGAAAGATCTTTAAGATAACCAATATCATGTTATCATTAAATCATGATAACATGCTTATCAATGGATTATCATTATTGATGGAATAGAGCATCTATTTTTATTCACAGTGTTCTAATGTTCTTTTAAATATTATGATGGTGAATCTAAACTGATCAACGAATGGACTTATTGACTAGAAATAAAACAAATATGGAACCTAAATTGTATCAGATTGAAGGGTGCATTATTATGTTTAATATGTTATTTCTCTAGTATTGATTACTATGGGTATTGTAAATCATGCATATTTCATTTTGAGTTGTTCTTAGTCCTTATGAAAGACAAGTGACTGTGGAATAAATGTTTCATGTGTATCTTAACTGAGACTAGATGTTATAAAAAATTAAATGGAGCATTTGAATGAAGTGATGTTTTCTTTTCTAAATATGGAAACCTATATATAAGGAATATTTTATTTATTATTCAAAATGTATATGCATATTCCAACTATGTTCATTTCCAAGCATATATGTGTACATGCATAAATGTTCATTTATTCACGTGCACATACATGTGGTATACCTTTTGTTTCATCTTGAATTACTCATTGATTAAGATTGTTAAACTTTATTTGCAAAGGAAATAACTATAGAAATGGAATAGTGTTGAATTGCAATATGAGTCTTAATAGAATATAGATGCATGATGAATAGATGAATGACTATACAAGAGTTAAATGGAATATTAGTTGATAATATTGAAATGGAATGATACAAAAATTTAGTGGTAGACTGTAGCACACTAGAATATGATGGTAATAGATGGTCTAAAAGGGAGGGATACCCCTTTGATATGATGAACTTTTCTTTCGGGAATGGGTGCCAGAGAGTGTAGATTTTCTTTTCCAAATCTAACCTGAGTTGTATTTTATGCAACATGAGCTTGCCAAGATTTGTAGTCATTTTTATTTATGCAACAAACTGTTAATATTTATCCTCTCTCTATTGTATTTTCTTATTTACCTAGCATGGAACTTGCATATTCTAGTAGTAGATAGAAATGCATATAGTTAGGTACACATAGATTCCACCTTGCAAACTGTATCTTTTGCTAAATGTTTTGTGCAAGGTTGGGTATTCTTCGACTGAATGAAGAATTCTAGAGAAACATTGCTTCGTGGTTGGGTGGAAAAGCACCTCAACCATGTTCTCATCCACTAGTGGAGGCGAGCTATCCAAAATGAATCATATTAGAATTCCATTTATGTAATTGTATCATTGATGTAATTGATGAGATTGTTATAATGGATGTAATTGATGTATTTGACATATTGACTTTGAGGCGTTGAGTGCCAAGTCAAATTTGTAAATTGACTATTGACATTTTGAAATGAATATATATTCAATTTTATTTTGTTTATTTATGGAAATGAAATTGCTAAATGAAAATAACTATGGGATTTATGTCATAAATTTATATTAATAATTTCAGTTCTTAATTTATTGAGGAAATTCTAGTTGGGCATGTAACATATTCTATCTTGAGTAAAATAAACCTTGTGGGTTGCTAGAACTAGAATGAATAGTCACTAAAGTGGTAGAATATTTCTATCATATTCATATTTTGATCACCATGACTCATGGTTCAAGTGGATTCCTAGTTTCCTTAATAATTTTGTGGTGTTTTCATGTGTGTTGATTATTTTGATAGATTTTAAAGGTTAAATCAATGCATGTTGTCTAATCACCATAATTCTTCACCCAATAATGTATTATGTTCTTAATTCTAACACCAAAGAGGTTATAAAATGGATCCCCAATGTTGTGACATGTTAATATGGTAGATATGTCAACTTTTCAATTCGATAAGTCAATAGTTCTTTATTACAAGTAGAACTTGCATTTTGTTCCTTCTTATATTTTTCTCTCATGGGGTTTTATAACATGTGCAACATGGAATGCTCCAAAGGCTTCATAGTGAGAAGGTTGAGTATCTCTCCCCATAGTATTAGAAGCTATCCAATATGGAAATTTAGAATATTGATATAATAGCTCCACAATGAATGCATCCTAAATTTGTCAA
>VDFB02006364.1:0-55564 GCA_007258455.2 Sequoia sempervirens
TTACCTAAAAATAATTGATTCTATCTTAAAGTTGTCCCTACACAATAGTAGGAAAGAGTTGAAATCCTTCTTCAGAAACATAAATTTTATTATAAAATTCATTAGTGGGTTCACAAAGATTGTTTGTCCCCTAAATGATATGTTAAAGAATGATGCTAAGATTGAATGGACCTCAAAAACCAATAAGGCCTTTTAGGAGATCAAGGAAGCTAGTGCTAGTGCTCTTGTACTAGCCAACCCAAACTACACTAAGCCAACATCTACACATTCACCTCAAACCACTCTTGTGCTAGTGTGCTGACTCAAATGGGAGAAGATGATGATGAGAGGCCAATAGATTTTATGAGCTCCCCATTCATAAATGCAGAGATTCAATATCTAAATTTGGATAAGAAATCCTTTGCTATAATAAAGACTATAAATAAATTTTGACACTACATTTTAAGAAGAAAAGTAATTGTGATAGTCCTTGATGCAACAATCAAGTCTATGCTAATGCCAAATGAGCTAGAGGAATGAAGAGGCAATTGGATGTCCATCCTACAGGAATTGGATATGGAGATACAACCTATGAAAATGGTGAGAGGCCGAGATATTTCAAAGACTCTAGCTAGGGTAGATGGGAAACTCATATGCCAACAATATTCTCAATAGCATATTACTTTGGACGTGTGGTATAGGGATATAGTTCACTACTTACTACAAAATAGGCATCTAGATTATAACCTAAATGCAACCCAAAGAAGATCCTTGAGGATGAAGAGAAAAGCACACATGATGAAATTTGGATCATTATACCGCAAGAATTATGGAGTTTATTTAAGATGCTTGAACAATGATGAGTTTGTCTCAATCCTAGAAAAATTTCATGACAAATTTGGTATAGGGCATAGTTCAATAGAGTCAACGAATCACTAGATATTAAGATCAGGGTACTATTAACCCACGTTGTTTAAAGATGCTTGTCGACATGTGAAAATATTCCATATATGTCAAATATGGGCTAATAAACAAATAAATACACCCATGACTCTGTAGCTTGTGTATGAGGTACTTCCTTTTTCCCAACGAGGTCTAGACTTAATAGGGATGATTAAGCCTCACTCTTTTGTAAGATAGGTTCATTTTCTTGGTGACTGATTATTGCATGAGATGGTTAGAAGCAATAGCGTGTAGGCAAAGCACTACTGAGGTGGCAATCAAGTTCTTAGAGGATCATATCATGACCAGGTTTGGAATGCCCTTCACTACGGTATGTGATAATGGTCCTTCCTTTTCATCTTCTGAATTATTAAAATGGAGCTTTGAGCATAAGGTAATACTAAAATACTCATCAAATTATTATTTTCAAGGAAGTGGAGTTGCAAAATCTACCAACAAGAACCTGATAGGGGTCAATTAAAAATTACTAGATAAAAACCCTAAAGAATGACACCCCCATATCAAGTTTGCACTATGGGCAGATATGACTACAGTAAAAAATGCTTTAGGGACATCCCCTTATCAATTGGTATATGGCCTAGAACCTATTTTTCCTATGAACCTTAGGATACCCACTTTAAAATTCATGGAAAGTTATCTAGAAACAAACAACAAGGCCCAAATAAGATTAATGAATTTGTTAGACATAGAAGAAAGAAGAAACACTGCTTTAGAGAATGTTTCAAAACATCAAGTTGTTATTAAAACATGGTTTGAAAAAAGAGACAAAGTCAAGTCCTTTAAGATTTCAGATCTTGTCCTACTTTGGGATAAGTTTGAGGAGAAATAGGGGAACCATTCAAAGTTTGACCAACTTTGGGTAGGTCCGTATTTGAGATTTTAGGAGAAAATATATTTAGGATCAACACTATGACCATAGAAATTTCCCAATTGTTGGTCAATTGGTATTTTATTAAGCATTACTTTGGATCCTAGAGGGACTCTGTCTCCTCTCTTGTATATAGTTAGATTAGGTTTTATCTTTTCTTGCCAATTCATTTTTTTTGTGTTTTCCTTTCCTTGTTTTCTTTTGTTGTATTGTTTTTACTTTTTGTTCTCCCTTTTATTTCTAGGAAGTTTGTGTGAATGTTTCTTAGGTGTTCATCTGGTTAAGTTCTTTATATCAATTACACATAAGATGCTCTGAATATTTCCTTATCAAATATCGTATATACTCAAACACAAGGTTTATTAATTCTTTGTTATACTTGAAAGTCTTAAAATATCAAAGGTATGCAACCAATGAATCTTTGAACTAGGTCACATGAATCTTACTATTCACAAATCTTAACGAATGTCAAAATTTGGGCAAAGGATAAGTGATAATGGTCTTTTAGGTCAGGAAAAAATTTAAGATTACTATCTTTCTTAGTGACCACTACGATTCCCACCCCAATACCTAGTGAAAATATTGGAAATAAAATAAATAAATAGAGATAATCTTACTAAAGATTCTCAATTAAAAGTGGTGATTTAAATAATCTTTGTCAGGGCTATAAATGTCTGGCTGGTAGTAGAGCTATGCCCAGGTCACACCAACTAGGTCTTAATAAAATAAATATTTGCTAATAAAGCTAAATTTGAGAGAAAAGTAGAGTCAAACCATTTTCATGCCTTTTGAAACCATTCCACTTTAACTAAGACCTATAATGACATAATGTATCATCTGCACACACTATGAGATTTAGGTATCCTTTGGAAAGGACAAGCTAGTTTTTACTTAGATCAATTTTGACTTCTCTCCTTAACAATGAATTTATATGTCCTCTAAGTTTATGTTTTTGAGAAGTTTATGGTGAAGAAATGCTTCTAGCATTTTGTTTGTTTGGTTGCTATTTGTTGTGTCTTTCACCCACACCACATTTTTATTTCTAGAAAAATGGGGACCCCCTTTTCTTTCTTCTCCTTATCCTCGATTTTCTCTTTCCATTTCCTTTCCCCTTTCCCTCTCTTTCATCCCATTTATGCTTTTTGTCACTTTTTAGAGTTTTGGGATCCTCAAGATTGGTATGCCATCCTTGTGGGCCTAATCCCTAACATCTATTCATTATCGTCATTTTCCTTTTGAGGTTTTTCTCCTTGAGGTTATCCTATTTGGGATGCTTGGTTGTGATATTCTTGATGCTTAAGGCCCAATGGCGACGATGTCTTTTCATCTCATTTTTCCCACTTGCCAAGGTATTCAATAGCACCACCCACATTTATTGAGACATTAATGCACCGTTGTGGGTTGGATTAAGTATAAGGTCAAGGGATTTTATATTCATTTATAAATTGTTGAGCAAGAAACAAAATGAGCTCTACAAATTTCTTTGGACCCTCCGCAATTTCAACTTGACTATTCTTCAAAATTTATCATGCTTGGTCATCGGTCATGTAGATTTCTCATCTTTGTCTGGTTCACAATGTTGTTTGTGCATTCTTTGTCATTGTTCACACCCATTTCCTCCCTTGGATCCTTCAAAATATTTAGGTAGGATCAAGAATTGAACCTTTGTTTCATTTTTCTTTAGCTTTCCTTGTTTTTGCGTGGTCTCTTGTTGTGTTGGTTGGGTTGGGTTTTGTCTTGTTTTAATTTTCTTTGTTCACCATTTTTTGACTTCTTTCATTTTATTTTTTATTGTTTTAACCTTGTTGAATCATGTTTTCTTTGGGAATATTGATTGATAGTGTTTATGACATCACCGTGTCAGGCCTTAGGTTGTCCCCTTTTTCCCTTAAGGATTTCTTAGGTCTGGTTTCACATTTGAGACTTCACGTATTAGCAATTATTAGGAAATAATACATCAATTCCCAATTCATTTAATCTATTTCTTATATATCCCCATGAGAGAAAAGCATGCATGTAATCTTATAGAATAACCATAATGCATAGATCAAAATAGACAATCCACAAGATAACACAAGATATACCCTGGAAAAACCCTTAAGAGGGAAAACCTTAGCCTCCAAAAGTATCCATACTCAATATATATATTCAACAATAAAATAATACATGCACTTATAGAGTTACCATGAATACTTCTAAAGCATCAAGCCTCTCCAATGCATCCTCCATGTGTCCAAGCATGAATCCACACATCCCATGCCATGCTTCAAATATGCACTCCTCAAAAAGACTCAATAATGACAACCCACTCACCCAACCAACCTTAACTAGTAAATATGTGTTTTCTTTATAGATACAAGCTCACACAAATACAACCAAGTGGTAAGATAAAACCATGTGTCACAAAGCCATGTGAACACACAAATATTGACCCTTCATTTAATATTCGGTACTAAGTTTTCACTTTATTAAATGCTTTCCCCAAATATTAAATTATTATCCTATGTCTCTCACACATAAAATAATACACCAATATTACAATACAAATTTACATGTGACCCCAAATAATTATCTAATGTTGCTAAACACACCTCCTAGATGCACCACAAATAAATAGTTATTTAATTACATTATTATAATAAATCAATTTATGCAATGATGTACAACACCATATCCTAACAACATTACACCTTACAAATTATTTGATAAGCTTTAAACCACATCTTTGAACCTCGATATCCCATAAAGAAAATGACTTAGAATATTTTAGTCGAACATTCTGTGCTTTAGACGTTGGAATTCGAGGATATCACTTAAATTACATCTAAAGCTTTTAAAAAATGTTAAATATTATGCCCGAAACATGACTCCTAAAACAATTTTTTTCCTTCTGCATTTCCAAATTAATCATCAACAATCATGAATAAGAAGTAACCATTATACTATTTGCAACTTTAATAAGTCATGAATAAGAGGTAACCATTATACTTGAATTCTGATGCTTGACAATAGTCCAGTTACTAAAAGGTAATTATCAGAATTAGATAGCAGGTTTCTCCCTTCTATTGTACCTAGTAAGAAGTAAGGAGTAAGAAATAGTATTGAACCCTGACACTCAACAAAAATAATAATGAATATATCTTTTACAAAATCGGTGTTCAAAGAAAATTTGTTTAGATTGTTTGGTACTTTTGACAAGTGGTAATAGTTATACTCAAACCCTAATACCCAAAAAAATTGGAAGTTTTTGCTAAGAATGGGTTTAAAAGGTCTTTTATTATAATGCAATTAGAATTGCTTGTCTTTAAAGCCAATGAGGGAAGCTATTTCACTATTTTATTTAAGATTATGATGGATGGTATTTTCATTTGTAGGTAATATGCCAAAGGAAGGTGTTGAGATGAAGTACCAATATAAAGGATACCATCATCCTTCAAAATTTTCTCTCCATATATAAATATTGGAAATATCGATCTAGGACACACTGATCGTAATGAATTTGAAAGAAGAATTCATGATGAAAAACAAAGATTTGTTAAAGCCACTTCACGAGATAATTTTGAGTTAGTGGAAGTGTTTACCTTCCCAATTTCAATACAGTCACCTGAACTAGTACTAACTTGTGCCCAAAACTATGATAAAAAATGTAAGAGGATATTTTAGACATTTGGAGAAGTGGTCCTTGATATCAACCTCGACATGATTGAGAAATTATTCAGAATCCCTACCTTCCCCAAATATGAGCCCATTGATATGGAGAAGGCAATTGATTATTTTGAGAAAAATAATACAAGTTGTCTCAATCTTGTCAATAGTCAAATGTTGCTCAATTGGAGGAAGCTAACCCTCAAAATGGATAAGGTTTAACATAGGAGCGAGTTTAGAGAAGCTATCAAAGAGAAAATTACACTCCTTAGTAGAGTCTGTGGTTATCTAAGTGCCAAGTATTTCTACCCATGAATGTGTCATTTCATAGTGTTTATCATAGATAATAAGAAAATTGATTGGTCCATAATAATCAACACCAATCTACATGAACAACTCAAAGATGTGTTGCACAACAATAAATTTTATATGACATCTTATTTTCAACATCAACTAGTGTACTTATTGGTTTATCAAGAAACCTTCCCAAGGCTCACCAGAGTAGGGTCTCTTTAGCTTGGAGAGGCAAAACTATATGAACACTACCCATAGCTAGATTTGAATGCTAGAAACATAAGCTACTATGTGGTGAACAATGATTTCATTTAAGAAATAATTAGAGGGTTGGAGAATGACTTTTCCAAGAGAATCTACTTGCAAGCCATGAGAGAATTAAAGAATTAGGGAAATGATATATCTAGTTTAAGACCTTCATATACATCATAGTGGAAGGTTTGCATAAGTCTCCCCTCAAACTCCTAAGGTATCATATTGATAGGATAACCTTATTGGAGTTGTGCAGGGAAGTTATTAAAATCCATAATCTAACTGTTGGAAAAATATAAGTCAAGATAATCCTTTCCTATAAAGATGGGAGTATATTCTTATGCTAATATGGTAAATCATAAGACAACATATGTGAAATTGACCATGTATACAATGAACTTGTATAAAGAACCAAGATCCAAATTTGATCCTATTGGGAAGATTAGTAAGGTCATCGACTCATTCTTCAAGCATGAACCTACTTTGGAGTCCACCATTGGGAAAATTTTGAGGACTAATTTGAAGTCAAAATGAAAGATTATTGCATATTAACAATGGAGATGATAAAGGCTTGTGATGTAGCTAGAGTATCCAAGGACCTAAAGGAGAATGAGAAGGTTCTAGATCCCATTTATAGTGGGAAATGAATCTTTAACCAACCAATATATAATGTATATTTCTCAATTTAAGAAGATAAAATGGATACAAGGGTATTAAGAATCAAAGCTTTTTCATAGAGATGGTTGGTATCTCCATTTCCTATGATGGAGTTGCCAAAGCATAAACCTTGCCTCAAGAAATCCAAGACAGGTGAAGGTTCATCTGTTGTTGCTACTGAGAAGCAAAGACAATCATCCACATTATTTGGATCAAAGAAGAGGAAAGGAAAAGAAATAATTGTCATTGAGACTAGTGGAGAAGATAGTGAGGAAGATATTCCTCTAACAAGGAGAAAGAGAGTGAATGGATCATCTTAGACCATATCTATTCAAAGGGATAGTTCACCCACTCCTTCCTCCTCTCCTCCACATGGATCTCCTCTGTCATCTCCTCCTCCAAGTCCTCCACAATATTATTCCCCTCATCTCTCTCCAACTTTTCATTCATCACATCCTCCTTCTCCACCATCTCTTCCATCTCCTTCTCAAATACAAAATTTCCTAATTCCTCCACATCTTCCATCTCCTCCACATGATACGCCTCTTCCTCCTCCCCAAGAAAAATAATAAGTACAAGTAAGAGAGAGAGAAGTTCAAAATAAGAAAGTGATTAAGGAAGAAATATTGAGAGAAGAGGAAGTCCAAGGAGAGGTTTAGGAAGAAGGAATTGCAATAGTAGGAATTGAAGAGGGAGAAATAGAGCAAGATAAAGAGTTATAGAATGAGGATGAAATGAGAGGAGAAAGGGAAGAAGTAGAGATAGAAAGGAATGAGGTAGTGCATAAACTTGATAATTCTCAAGTCTCACATAATATTGTACATATTTCCTCTCCCCAACATAAAGTATCTTCAAATCTCCTAGTATGGTTAAACCATACCGTCCAAAAGAGAAAATGAACATATGTCCAAGAGGAAGAAGTGACAAATCTCACTATCCTTGCGAAGGCATTCCAAGCTCCCATAAAAAGAAGGAAGAGATCAAGAATATTGTCTACTATCATTGAGGATGAGCAAGCGAATATGATAGCTCAAATAGATGTTCCTCTAGTAGACAATCTTGAATCAAATATGCCACCTTTAAGGAATACCAGATAAAGCAAGTCCATCTTGGTGCCCAAACCAGAGAAGGGGAACAAAAATCCTTAAAAATAGTTGTGTCTACTATCCTTAAAAGGATGCAAAAAGATAAGAATACAAAAGAATAATTAAAGTCCTAGACAACCCAATTAACAACATGTGTGAATAATTTGTTAAGGCCTATTGATGTTGTTGCTCCTGAACCAATTTTACAAGTTACATTAAAAAGATAAGACTTACATGTTGAACTTTAGGGTTGGGTAAGTTTTTTTTATTAGATTAGCAGGGGAAGGGCCCTAATCCCATGTTACAGTAAAAAAATCAAAAGAATGAAATAGGGTGGGTAAAACAACACCACCAGCCAACATCCAAAAACATGTCCAAGGTGGCACATAGGTCAAATAACAAAACAATAACCATAGTACCACTATACTTAATCAAAAAAGAAGATTACTACTAGAGTACTTAAAACTACAAAGACCATTTATCAAGTCCACCATATACTAGCAAGTCTGAAACCATAATAGATCTATTTGAAAATAGCAATCCAGAATATTAAAACAAAATGGAAAAAGAAGTAGGGAAACCATAAACAAAAGCAAGAAAAAAGTCATTACTTGGATTTTCCAAATAGGTCCCAATAATCTCCTATTAGGGAGATATACTCTCTCCAATCAGGTCCCCCGGTCCCATCCAAGTCCTTCAAGTCGTCCATCTTTCCCATCTTCTTTAGCTTCCTAGTGATCTTGGTTTGACCAAACACTACACCAACCACTGCTCTGTGCATCAGGCCATTCATCACCTTCATCAACGTGACAATAGCTTTTTCCATATCGTCCATTTGAACTTGCATATAGGTTGGTTTTCTTTTCAAATAATCAATGCTATAATCTTCAACAATATTTTCATTGGTAGTATTCCCTGTTTCAGGAGTAATCAAGGTTTCATTCTTTTGCTCTTCTTCAATTTTGGTCTCTTCCTTGTTATCTTCATTCTCCTCCTTAGTTTCCTCTTCACCCATGTCATAGGAAGTATCTTCAAATTCCATCCCATCACTTTCTTCATCAACCTAGGCTTCAAATTCTTCTACCTCCAACTCTTCCTCATGAAAAGTGGCTTTTTTTCCCCCTTCCTATCCTAGGAGGCAACCTTATCTAGGCATGCAGATCTATGACGGTCTCCACTACCCTAACACAACTACCTATCCTTCAAGTCCTCGATTTGAATTCCCTCCTTTTCTTCACTAATGGTAATGAATTCACTTTGAATTTTTAGCTCTCTTTTCATCTTCTTTGACTTAGGAAGTTTTGGGAGAATAGGGGAATGCTTGCACTTCTCAAGATTCGCTTTAACCAACTCAAGCTCGATGGAGCTTTTAGAAGGCTTCTTCGAACCCACAAGGGTTGAAGGATTTTAGATTTTGGCAACAGGGGAAGGGATTTTAGTAGGGATTAACTCATTTATTTTAGTAGCAAAGGGACGTGGTTTGGGGTTAGGCTCCTCAACAGGGTTAGCCTCAGCTAAAGGTTCCACATTTTCACCAACATTACAGTTCTCATTATCTAGTCTAGCAACTAAAGGGTTTCCATGAGGGTTAAGAGCTAGGGAATGCTTGTAAAGGGCAAGCATTAATCCTTGATGCATGGGATGGTTCACTCCTTTTTCAATATTAAGTTGCAAGGAAGATAGTAAATAAAAGGGAAAATTGATTCTCTCATTATGCAGAATATGATTCAACAATGGAAAGTGGTACATGTGAATTGTCATATATCTTCCTTCAAGTGTAAAATACCTCATCACAAACATACTCACAAGGGCATAAGGAGTTGGGAGCTCAAGCCGTGCGTACCCATTTTGAAATCTAGTTAGATTCTCACCGTAATGAAGAAACTTGTCAACAAATGATTGGTAGTCAACACCATTCTTTTAGCCACCTTGATTCCCTAGTTTTGCAAACCAGTAGCCTCCATAATAAACTACACTGTCACCTCAAATTTAACCACTCTAATTTCCACATTCCCCTTCCTCCATGAATTTGTAAATTTTGTAGTAAGGCTTTTCGTTGTATCCCTTCATAGCCTTGAAAAAGGGAACCATACTCGCTCTATTAAAGAGTCTCCATAGGTCGGCATTTTGTTTAAGCACTTAGCAATTCAAAGGTTTCGTGCACTTCGGTGGCCCACCCATTTTAGTGCCCTACAATTTTTTTGGATACTGCAGACTCTTCTTCATAACCCCACTCCACTACAACTTTTTCCAAGATTGTAGAAAACACTATTACAAATAATTTTGAAATAATCTCTTAAGGATGTAACATTCGAGAACATTCTTTTAGAGATAGCCAATAACACATTTCCTAGGGCTAAGAGTTCATTATTATTTTCATAAATAATAAATGACTCTTTATTGTTTATTCCAAGAAAATTTTTATTATAGCAGATGAAATTGACATAGGGTACTTCATCACACTTGGATTTGACACCATTATTCAACTTGATTAATGCCATGTGATCCATAACCATCTCAGGAAAGAAATAATTATTACCTTTTTCTCCTAAGGAGATCTTCTTGCTTGAAGTCGTACCACTTTCATCATCATTATTCTGCATGCTCTTTATATCACAAGATCACATATACTTCCTCTTCCACTCCCACCCATCATCTTTGTAAGTTGTATACATATTCAAATTTTTATTTTAGAACCTTGTCCTTCAATGACAACAATAATTGATTATTATCCCAAATGGGTCCACCCATTATACTTCAGCACTTTGTTGGCAGTATGGTCAACATAAATATTCCCTTCTCTAAACACATTTTGCACCCAAATATGAGTAAAGAAACTCATAAGAGATTTAAATTTACCCATGATGTCTTTTAATTCCCAAGGGATTGCAACACCTCCATTCACAATTTCCACAATTAATTTTGAATCTCCTTCCAGGATATTCTTTTTAAAACCATAATCTCTTAGATTCTTTATGCCCCCCACATAGCCATATCATTTTCTTTATTATTAGAACATACTCCCAAATTAACACCATAACTCACTATGCAGTCACCTAAGTGGTTTCTTAACAAACCTCCTGCCCCAACCATACCTAGATTACCTTTAGAACACCTATCAAAATTACACTTAATCCACTCTCTTTTAGGAGGAACCCACATAGTAGACTTCCTAGCTAGAATCATGGTCCAATTAAGATTAGTTAGATCCTTCCTTAGACCCCAAACCTGCTTAATTGTCATCTCTTTATAGTTTGGCTATGCTTTTGAGAAGTTGTTTCCTCCCACATCCATATTTTCCTGAACCTGTGCTTTTATGATCATACAAACCTCATAGTTGCTTCTCTTAGCTTCCTTGAAGATCCTATTATATTTTCCTTCCATATTCCCTAGGTTAAGAAGGGGGAAATTTGGATCCAAAGATCCACAATTACCTTATGGGAGAAAGGGAAATTAGACTAGCTTTCAGCAAAAGAATTCATAGAAGGGGGAAACACCCAGTAAGTGAACAACAAAGGAAGGAAGAATGACCACACTTCTCTAGAAAACTAGCAGTGAAAGAAAAGATGCATAATAGTCTCTTCATCCTTCTTGCAAAGGATGCATTGATTAACTAGCTGAAACCCTCTCCTAACTAGGTTGTCAATAGTTAGAATTCTACCATGTGAAGCAACCCACTAGAAATAGTTGATTTTTGGCATCAGGTTTTTAATCCACACTTTATCCTAGTGATGGTCTCTGTTGTCAATAAGGGGTTTAACCAATTCATTATAAGCACATTTAACAAAGAAATAGCCTGAAGAGCTCCCCTTCCACACCCATTAATCTTCCCTTTCAATAGAAAACTAATTTACCTCCCCTATGAGATTGTGTAACCTTAACAAAATTGGATCCCAGTTGATCTATCTTTGATCTCTCAAGTTAAAACTCCTTAACAAGAAGTTGAATTCCTTCCATTTAGGTTCTTCCACCTCCCAATTGACATATTCTGACACCTTTATACCACATATCCTTGTCAAGATTTGTTTAAGGGGATTAAAGCCATCAATATAGGAGAGAGGGGAAGCCTCAATCCAAGGATCTTTCCAGAAATCAATGTTTTTACCATTACCTGATCCTCTTTCTAACCCCCAATTTCAACATTTTTTTAATTTTAATACGATGGTTCCAAAGAACAAACCCACTGAGCAGATCAGTCACAGAGAGGAAGTAGCCAGGATTTATGTTCTTCAAATACTTAGCTTGGAAAATATTCACCCAATCTTTAGACCCTTCCAAAAGGTTCCATCCCACCTTAGCAGTTAGGGCTTTGTTAAGCAATTTGATTCTCCTTATCCCCAGCCCTCCAATACTTTTAGGAGTGCACACTTTCTCCCAACTAACCAAAGACAATTTTTTTTTTCTCTTCAGTTCTTGACCACGTGAATCTTCTCTGAATCTGTTCTATTTTTTCCCTTATGAAGGCCAGTATTTTGAAGAGAGACAAGTAGTAAATCAAGATATTATGTAAGGAGGCTTTTAACAACCAAATCTTCCCGACTAAGCTAAGCAGTTTCCCCTTCCAACCAGCCAACTTCATTTGAACTCTCTCAATCAAATGGTTCCAATAATTATTTTCCAACTTTCTAGAAATTAGAGGTAGCCCAAGGTAAGCCACTAGTAAGACAACTTCCTGACATCCCAAGATTTTCACCACTCTTTCCTTCACAACTTGGTCATCATGAAAGAAGTATATCTTGCTTTTTTCATAGTTAATATATTGGCCAGAGATAGAAGCATAGTCATTTAGAACCGATTTCCAGATGCTGACTTCCCCCAATGAGGCTTCACCAAATAGGAATGTGTCATCAACAAACTATTGGTGAGAGTCTGGCGAAAGAGACAAAGAAGCTTTTAGACCTTTAAGGGATTTAGAGTCAATTAGATTTTGGATATTCCTTCCTAAGACCTCAACAACTATTATGAAAAGATAGGGGGAGAGGGGATCACCTTTCGTCAGGCCTCAACCACAAGAAAAATCCTTGGGGGACACCATTAACCATAATAGAGCACATAGGGGAGGTAACATAGGCAGAGAGCAACTTTAGGAATCTTCCCTCAATCCCAAATTTCCTAAGAACAACAAAGAGAAACCACCAAGAGACTCTATCATAAGCCTTAGAGATATCAATTTTGAAGGCCATCGCAAGGTTTTTATTGAGGTCCATAGAGTGGAGGATTTCATGTGTAGAGATAATAGCATCAAGAATGTTTCTGCCTTGGACAAAACCTTTTTGGTTTGAGGAAATCATTTTGTATAAAATAGCTTTAAGTCTGAACACAAGGATCTTAGAGAAAATTTTATAGACAATATTACAGAGGCTAATGGGTATGTGATCCTTGATAGAAGAGGCATCATCATTCTTGGGAATAAGAGCAATACAAGTGGCATTTAGTTGGTTTAGGAGATTGTCCAACCTAAAGAAATTTCTACCAACATTAAATAAGTTAGATTTGACAATATCCTAGTAAATATGAAAAAACGTAGGAGGGAACCCATCAGGGCCAAGGGCTTTATAAGCCCCAAAAGAGAACACAACCTATTTAACTTCTTCCATAGAAACAACATTAGTCATATTCTTTAAGTCTTGTTCAGAAATAACTTTGGGGATCACCTCAAGGAAATCGTCATGTACCTTATTAGCATCACCTTGGGCATTCTGGAAAGAGGAGAAGAACTTAACAACTTCCCTAGCAATTTCTTTTTTAGTTGAGACCATGGTACCATCATCTTTCTTGAGTGATCTAATCCTATTCTTGCTTTTGTGTTTCAAGATAGATTGGTGGATGAATTTAGTGCTGCGGTCTCCTTTAGTAAGCCATTGAACTTGATACTTTTGTTTCCAAAATATTTCCTCATTTTTATTGACCTTAAACCATTGGGATCTAAGGTCACGTTATTTTATTCATATCTCGTCATCCACAAGGCCAACTTCCATTTTGTCTTGAACTTCCTTTAAGTTGTTTCCCAACGATTTCTTAATCTCAAAGATGTTACCAAAGGTAACTTTGTTCCACCCTTTCACTCTCTGCTTGATTCTACTCAACTTCTCCACCAGGTAGAACATAGGTGTGCCACCTACGGGTTCATCCCACCAATTTTTTTAATAAAACAACAAAATCCAAGTGAAGGCTCCACATTATTTCAAATTTGAAAGGGAAAGGGCTCTTGTTGTGCTCAACATTTCTTTTAAGCACAAGAGTATTATGATCAAAACCTGACCTTGGGAGAGCAGATTGAGAGAGAGATTGGGAGATGTTCCAATTAGAAGAGATCATAAACCTATCCAACTTAACTTGAATCAGTTGATTACTATTCCTTCTATTTGACCATGTAAATTTGGAGCCTTGAAGAGGAATATCAATAATCCCAACAAAGTTTAGGAAACTAGCCAGCTCCATCATACTATCAGTATAATCATCTAGCCCCCTTGAATTTTTTGAAGGAAGAAGGGGAGAGTGGAAATCACCTCCTAACATCCAATGGTCATCCTTTTTTTTTATAGCATCATTTAGATACTCCCAAAGCTACATCTTGTCCCTACTCGAATTGGGAGTATAGATATTAATTAAGTTCCATTTCTTATGTGAAGCCATATCTTCTAGAGAAACCATCAAACTATTCCTACCAATAGAGTTCATAGTTTCTTTTAATTTTGAGGGATTCCAAAGAGGAACAATAACCCCCCCAGGCTCCTTCATCCTCGTTGACAAAGTAATTCACACTAGGCCAGATACTTAAAATCACCTTATCAAAAGTCTCCTTCATTTTGGTTTCTTGAAGGAGCAAAACATCCACTTTATTATCCAGAATATAGGTTTTAACCAAAAATTGTTTATAAGGGTTGTTTAGGCCCCTGATATTCTAGGAAAGAAGCTTCATATAGAAACATACCAGGTATAGCAACACCTAAAGGCCTAGAAAAAGCAGCCAGGGCTACTTCTTTTTGGACTTCGATCCCTTGATCGAGTCCAAAGTTCTTTGTTTTCCTACAGCCACATCCCTCACTGTATCTTTGCTCCTGGATTCCTTTTGGGATGGTCTACCTACCTTGTTTCACCCTCCCACTATAGACATCCAAATTTGGACACTTAATTTATCCAAATTTATCACTTTTCGTCTAAACACCCTCTTATCCGAGTTAATTAAATAATATTACTATTATTTAATTAATATCTTTAATTCTGCCAAATCCCTAAGGTATTTAATTAATAATTAAATACCTTACCCTCTTTTAATCCTCTTTTCATCAAATAAATTAAATAAATATTACATTTATTTAATTCCTCACATGTCATTTTCATCTAATCCTAATCCGTCTCCTAATCCCTTCATTAGGGATGTGCACATGCCTAATCCTTGATTAGGATGTGTCACATCCTCCAACTTTTGCAAGTTGGCTTCTAATCCTTATTTATCTTCTAATTATTGATTAATTAAGCCTAATCATTCTCCAAGGAATTTTTAATTCCTTTTTATTCTTCCTAGATTCCCCTATTTTATATGTGAATTTTTAATTCACATTTCATTCTTCCAAGGCTTCTAGAAGCCTTGGACTTGTCACAATCTCCACATGTGACCAACCTTGGACTTGTCACAATCTCCACATGTGACCAAGTCCCACCTTTTTGGAGCCCACCTTTTATCCTCTAGATCATAGGAATGTGAATTTTTAATTCACATTTATCCTCCCAACCACCTTTCCTTTTCCCATGTAGATTTTTGAGGAATTCTAAAATTCTCAAATGTCCCTTTCACTCCCACTTGGGGACAAGAAATCCCTTTTTGTGGAAATCCTCTCATCCCCCAAGGTGCATGTCCTTTTCCACCTCATGTACCTTTTTGACAACTCATCTCCACCTCATATCCTCTTGTCCACTTCACCCTCCACATGTCAAGATGTGAGGGCTTGTGGGTTCTCAACCCACCATAGCCCTTCATCTTGACCTTGTTGGATCAATCTTGACCTTGAATTCTCTAGAGAATTCAAAATCTCCTATAAATACCCCCTCCTCAAGGGCATTTTAAACACTTGATTTTGAGCAACTACATGCTGCCCATTTGCTTTCTCAACACTTTGCATTTTGATAACTACATGCTGTCCATTTGAATCCTCAAGCCTTTTTCAATCATTCAACCATCTTTGTTCATCATTTTGCATATTGAAGCTTGCATTTTAGTCATTCAATCCATCATCTAAGGAGCACACAACCAATCCAAGCAAGGGCCAATCAAAGAGGTATCAACAACAAGGGAGGTAAAAGTATTTGTGTTTTATCTTATTTGCATTCATTTTCGTTGAACCACTCTTTTGGCTAATCTTGAGGTGTCCTTGGTATTTTTTTATTCATATTTTTTAGTTAGTTTTGCATATTTAGAGCAGTAGAAATTCCAAGGTATACATTTCTGGCACGCCTGGTGGGACCCACACACGGGTCTTGCATTTAAGTTTCTTTGAGTTAAGAATTTTGCAGGAAAAGCTCACAGAAGTGCAGTAGCGCCCTCAAAGAAGTGCGGTAGCGCCCCCACAGAAGTGCGGTAGTGCCCCCACAGAAGTGCGGTAGCGCCCCCACAGGAGTGTGGTAGCGCCCTTCACAGAACTACGGTAGCGCCCTCACAGAATTGCAGCAGCGCCCTCCACAAAACTGCGGCAGTGCCCTTCACAGAACTACGGCAGCGCCCTTCACAGAACTGCGGCAGCGCCCTCCATAGAACTGCGGCAGCGCCCTCCACAGAACTGCGGCAGCGCCCTTAACAGCACAGTTTGGAGGGTAAAATGGGCGTTTTGGCTTCGTTTTTGCTCTAGTTTTTTGCTATATTCAAGTGATAACTCTCTAACGTTGTTCTGGCAAGAATATTGTTATTTTTCACTAACGTTTTTGTAGCATATTGTGGCAAAATTTGACCAAAGGCGAAAAAGAAAAAAAAAGGACAACTAACATTTGTTTGCAGAGTCATCTACATAATCAGACTTTCAAAAATTATCTTTGTTGCTCTCAAACATAGTCTAATTAGGGGGATTAAATCTCATTGTTTGTTGTGGTTGCTTATTTGTGTGTTACCTAAGGGGGCATTGATTTGTTTTCACTTTCCCCTTGCACTTCGTGTGAGCCTGGGGAGTAGTTGGAAACAGTTAGTGTCTTCTTTTTAGTGGGACCTACTTGAAGATTTCATCACCCCAAGGGACGATTCCAACCACGTGTACCGGCAGGGTATATAAAGGGGGGAGAACGAAAGTTATACCCCAATCCAGTTGCGTCGTAATTGGTAGAGTGTCGAAGCTAGGGTGATACCTAGATAGACGTGAAGAGTTGGTCCGAGCCTTTCAGTATCTCGCTGGGGTTCCCGACTCACGCTTGTGACGGACTGGTGTTCATGGTTGTGCCTCACGTACCGAGAGTATATCGAGGACTCCCTAGAAGCCTTGTGCATCCTAGATTAAGACTTTGCCTTGCCATACCCATAATATTAATCATAGGATTGTGCTTGCTTGAGGTGTTTTCTTGTGAAAATTCTGTCAAATTTTGATACTTTTGACTTGTTTCATCATTTTGTGTCCTTGCCATAGCCTTTGCCACCAAAAAACCAAGCTTCGTCCCCATAGAAACGCGGTAGCGCCCTGTGCAGAAATGCAGTAGCGCCCCTGACTTACTGCAGAAATGTGGTAGCGCCCCTGATTTACTGTAGAAACGCGGTAGCGCCCCTGGTTTACTGCAGAAAGCTGTTTACGCCCCTAATTTTGCTGAAAACGCCCCTGATTTTGCTGGAAACGCCCCTAATTTTGCTGGAAACGCCCTTGATTTTGCTGGAAACGCCCCTGATTTTGTTGGAAATGCCCCTGATTTTGCTGGAAACGCCCTTGATTTGCTGCAGAAAGTTGTCTATGCCCCTGATTTTACTGCAGAATGTTGGCTACACCCCTTTAACTTCCTGGGCCCACCATTTACAAACCGTACGTCGAATCAACTTCGTTCAAAAACCAAAATTGCTTAATTTTTCAAGCTCTATCTAGTGGTACCTTTTATTTCTTCCTATCTAATCAAAAAAATCCATTCCTTTGATCATCTAATCAATCCAAGCACACTAATCCGATCAAGTTCATCCAATCACAATTATCCAATCAACATCATCTAATCATTTGATCATATCCCATCAAATTGATCTAGTACTTTAATCAAATTCATCCAATCATCTACCCGATCTAATCATCCGTCTACCAAATCCCATCAAAATCAAAAGCAATCCCATCTAATCATCCTAATGTGAGCTTTTGTCTAATCTTGATCTGAGCTTGACTTAAATCCCAATTTGAACTTTCATCCATCTCCATTCAAAATCTTTGATCCATTCTATTTATGCTTTCACCATCATGAATCCTCATCCTCCATCAATAGTAGTCAAGGGAAACCCTAATTACATGGATGACGATAACGAAAATCTTGTCGATCAAGAAGAATATGACGTAGATCCCCTTGATGCTATTGTCACTAGTAAGATCTCTCCACCCACTTTCCACAATCCAATCACCCCTTCCAGTTATCTTGTTATGCCTTCATCCATGCCTAATCATGCTCCTTATGCCACCTTTGACAATGGATATCCAATATCTTCTTCATATTTGTCATGTCCTTCATCTACATCATCCTCTTATTCAACATCCACATCCTCTCGTCCTCATCTTCCATCACAATATTCCTATTACAATTCCCCATCCATGGCCCCCCATCATAATCCTCTTTCCCAATCTTCCTATACTAATCCTACATCCCCACCCTTTTACCTTAATCCTACATCCATGTCTCCTCATCCTAATCCACCATCCCAATACCCTTATTATAATCCATCCCCCACATCCTCTTGTCCCACTGCACCACCTATATCCTCTTGTCCTAATCCACAATCCATGTCCCCTTATCTTAATTCACCACTCCAATATCCTTACCTTAACCCTCCATCCAATACTAGTCCTCCATCCACTCCTAGTCCTCCATCCAATCCCATTCATCCATCTACTCCTAGTCCTCCATCCAATCCTAATCCTCCATTTACTCATGGTCCTACATCCAATCCCATTGCTCCATCTAACCCTAGTCCACCAATCCATAATCCCTCATCCATTTCTACCACCCTAGCCAAGCCAACCATATGCAAGTCTCTCGTTTTAGAAGTTCTCCAAGGACTAATTACAAAGAAGCCATCCCCAATTCCACATCTTGAAGTCGTGGAACCATGCCATCCCAATCCATCATCCACGGTCACTAGTGATGAGACCCTTCTCCATACCACACCTATCATTGTTGTTACCACCCCTAGCACTGATCAAACCATTAAAACAATTGAACCCACTAAATCCATTGAACCCACGTCTCCTACTATGAGAGCCACTAAACCCATCGAAGACACCCAAGTCCAATCCACTCCTCCCATTCCTAGAGCACCAAAACCCATTCCAATGAACCTCATGAATCTTCCATCCCTCCATCTTCCCCACTTGAAGAGTCCCAACAAGAGTCCATTACCATGCCTCCCGCACACGATGAGTCATGCCAAGAGTCTAATCCAAAGCATGCCAACATATCCCCTTCTCTCGATCAAGATCCTACCATCCCATCTAGTCTACCTCAAGATCACAGTCCCCCATCCATTCCATCCCATGATCCCCTTGTCATTCAAGCTTCCACCGCTCCATCTCCATCTCCATCGCATGAGCCTACTACCACAAATCCAAATCCTATCATGGCCCCTACTCCCTCTCCTGATGTTGCTATCCCATCCTCTCCTTCTCATGATCCCCCATCATCGCCTAAAAATGCTATCCCCACACCGCTTGCATATCCCCTTGGTCCTCTCACATTCCTCCATGGTGGTCTCCTTGTAGAAGAAAAACAAAGCATATACACCAACCCTCCTCTTCCACCTAATAATGAACTCGCATCATTCTTCCAAAATAACAAAAATCTTGTCCTAGATCGAATGCTCAAGAGAATGAACTATCAAGGAAAAGGTTTAGGCCTTCATGAGCAAGGTATTATAGAGCCTATCCAAGCTAAAGAACATTTGTATCCGCGAGGTCTTGGATGTACTACTCATGACTCGCAATCCAAAAATGTTGGTACAACCTCTAGACGTCCTCAACAAGCCTTTTCCAAAAGACATGTCGGCTCTTCTCATCGCCCTACCAGATCATATGTCGCCATCCCTCCTCCTCTATCATATCACCTCAAAACAACTGTCCATCTTCCTCCTTCATCCGCTCCATCCATATTGGGTCCTTATGTCCCCTCATCCCCCATCCCATATCCTCCAAGTCCTAAGTCTATTTTGGGCCCTTATATCCCAAAATCACCTCCTCCATCTCATCCTATCCATCCTTTCATCCATCCATCACCTATCCATGTCGCCCATCATAACTATCCCACTCGCATGTTCCCTAATCAAGATCAACAAAGGCACGTACCTGTACATCATCCATCCACATATCATCCTAAAAATCCTACCTCCATCCCTCCATTCATGTGTCCTCCACATCATCCATCCATTCACACCCATCCCATTGCTACTAAAAGCACTTTGGCTTGTTAAAGGAAAAATGCATAAATCTAAGCATCCACATGAATTTACGGCTCCCCATGTCCCCTCTAAAATACATGGTGAAGAGAAGAAAAATCTAAATCTAAATAAAATCTTGGCCACAAAGGCCCACCAAAGCAAAGATCAAAACCATGTGGATCCCAAAGAAAAAAGATGCAATGTCATCACATGAAAAATCAGTAAGAACATCCAAAGTCGCTAATCCACAAGTTAATCATACACCCCTTTCATCTCCTACGTCTGTCTTGGGTCCCTATGTCCCAAAATTCACCATTCCATCTCCTCCATTATCCCCACATTCTCCATCCCTTAATCCTCTCATTTTTCCACATCCACCACCACATGTGCCAATGTTGGTCCTGAACGCATCTCCCCATCACATATCCACCCCATCATTCCATCCATACCCTTCGCAACATCCCATCCATTATCCCATGTATCTCCCCTCTCAAATCCCTCTAATTCATCCTCTTGCATAATCCATTTCTCCTAATAGGGTTGTACCGACATCCAATAGTTAGTTCGAACATGAGCTCTTAATACCTCGTATAGAACCTGATGCTTGAGTCCTTCATCCATGTCCTTATCGCATGTCTTCTAAATCCACCTATTCGCCTCCCTATCCTTATCCATCTCCTTCCGCATACTATCCAAAAAGTCCAAAAAGTCAAAAAAAAAGAAAAAAAAAAGAAAAAAAGAAAAAGTAAAGAGAAATAATTCATCCAATGGTGAAAACTTGGCAAACAAGCGCCTTGGATAAGTACCATGATGAAAACCTGGCAAACAGGCGTCATGCGTAAATCCCCATCTACACTTGGGGGCAACTTCCTGATATGCATTCCCTCCATCCGCTATGCTTCCAGCTATGCACCCATCTTCCTGTTATCCGTCCTCTTCATAAATCCCCCCCATCCCACCTATCTTCCGCATCCTACCATCTGATCCCATTTATCTCCCATCCCTCTATCCTTCTTGTGATCTTGATCAAAATAGGGGCACCTATCCATGCATGCTTTGGACACCTATTGGTATACACTCCCTTCATCCATGCTCTATCATATTCCTTAGTCACCCATCCTATTCTCATCTAGTTATCTCCTTTATCTTATCATCCACTCATCTTACGTCCCTCATGCCTCATCATATATGACATATCTAGAGTGGGGGCATCTGCTTCCTTTGTGACATAGTCCTTGGAGAAATCATCTATCATAACATCCCTTCATCTCTCTATCCATCTATCATAGCATCCCTTCCATCTCCCCATCCTTATCTTTGTATCCTTCTATTCTAGCATCCCTTTCATCTCCCAATCCTTATATTCCCATCCATCCAAACAATCCCTCCCATCCCCCATCCCTATCCTATATCTTTATCTAATCTTTCATCTTTATCCTCATCCCATCTTATCCCACCTCCCAATCCCTTATCATTGGTATCTGGCTATAGGCCTCCCCCCATGCAACCCAATGCCATTTATCTAATCGTCATCACCCCTACTTCTCTCTTGCACATCTTTGCAATCTCCTATCACTTTTCATCACTCATCTATCACATCATCCCCCCAAGTCATTTTACTGCTTTGGATAACTATCCCATCCCTGAGCTTTATGTGATCATCATCATCCTATCCAATCCAACAGGTCTATCCTATCTTGTCATATCGGTCCCATCTTTTTATCGACTTATCCTATCATCATCTTATCATCCTTTATCCATTGTTTGCCTTTGGTCTTGTCGAACTATGTTGCCCCTGCGATTTCACGTAGGCAAGGTCGATCATTTGATCTGCCCCTAGGGTTCCATCATCGATCTTCACTTTGCTCTTCTACCATCGGTCTTTCTCCTTTTGTCCATCCTATCTTTACCATCCATCAAGGTCTCCATCTTGGTCAGTCGTCCACCTTTCATCGAACTACGAGGGCTCTGCGCTTTCACGTAGTCAAGGCTAATCTTTGATCGGCCCCCAAACCCCTAGGTCTTTAGGTTTTGTCAGTCCCATTTCTTGTCTTCCTTGTGTCATGCCATCAAGCTATGCCCTTATCTAGCTGGTTCTTAACAAATGAGATCCACTTGTATCATGAGATCCAATCAATTTTGAACATCCTGCATCATAACGATCTTTTAATATCCATCATCTTTGGTCTCAACAGATGTATCCTTTCCTACTGCATCTTCATCAATCCCATCCATCCTCTTTGATCCTATGGTACCGGACGCTTGAAATTATCATGCATCTTTTGATACTTTTGGCTTTGTTTTGAGCTCCCTATCATCATCAATACTTGTCAAGGCCGCCATAATCCATCATATTATGGTGTTTTGGATTGGTCAACATAGGGCATATCTTTGATCTTTTATGTCTATTTGTGTCTTCTCTTGGTTGTCCCACATAGTACCCACCAAGATCTCCAAGGTCTTGTGTTATGTCAGCATCCTTTTGTGCTTGTGGTTATTCCAATACCTGGCCCGATCAAGGTCTTCATGACTTTGGGGTATTGGGATAGCCTTCTTGTCTATTGTGTTTGTTTTATGCATTAGACACTAATTTTCCTTGGTTCTTCATACCCTGACGTCTTGTGTCTTATGCTATAGTAAAAATCAGTGCTCCGAAGATGGAAAATTGCATTAGGATTGCATTTCATTTCCCATTCCATCATTTTGCATATATCCCCCATCCATTCATCCTTCATCCTTATCTCACATCTCTATCCAACCACCATCCATTCCATTTCGCCCGAATCATCTAATCATATCCTTGGTCTTGTCCCCAGTCTCAACCCATCATCATCATCATCCATTGGTATCATTCTCTATCCCTATGGTGTTGTTTTGGGATATATCCTTCCCTCATCAACAACACTTTCATCATCATCATCCGGAGTTATTCTTCCCTATCCTTTAGTGGTATTTTGGGATGTATCCTTCCCTCATCAATACCACTCAGTGGGATGTATCCTTCCCTATCCTCGTGGTGTTTTGAGATGTATCATTCCCTCATCAATACCACTCAGTGGGATATATCTTTCCCTATCCTCATTGACAACACTCCATCCATCATCAACCCATTTTCGCTTGTACCTTGACTGGGGCAACATCACCTTTTATCCTCAAATCCATTTGTGCTTCATCCATCATCACCTTGCATCATCTTCCTCATCTCCCTTGGCATCACATCATCTATTTCGAGAGCACATACGTGTTCTCTTCAACCCGCATGTCCTCTCGAGGGGGCATCCTCAATCCCTACTCTTCATTTTCACCCCCATCATCTTTCTTCCTATTCATCCCTTTGGATGATCTGGCATCTTTTCCACCCAAACTTATATCCTCCGGGTTCTATGTTTTAATATTCTTTGAAATGATGCTACTTTGGAACACCATCTCAAAGAGGGGCAAATGTAGACATCCAAATTTGGACACTTAATTTATCCAAGTTTATCCTTTTTCATCTAAACATCCTCTTATCCGAATTAATTAAGTAATATTACTATTATTTAATTAATATCCTTAATTCTGCCAAATCCCTAAGGTATTTAATTAATAATTAAAAACCTTACCCTCCTTAATCCTCTTTTCATCAAATAAATTAAATAAATATTACATTTATTTAATTCCTCACATGTCATTTTCTATCTAATCCCAATCCATTTCCTAATTCATTAAGGATGTGCACATGTCTAATCCTTGATTAGATGTGTCACATCCTCCAACTTTTGCAAGTTGGCTTTAATCCCACTAGCCCCTCACTATCCTCTTCAATTACTAATTAATTAAGCCTGATCATTCTCCAAAAGAATTTTTAATTCCTTTTATTCTTCCTAGATTCCTTCTCTTTTATATGTGAATTTTAATTCACATTCCACTTTTCCAAGGCTTTGTGAACCTTTGACTCTGTCACACACCTCCACATGTGACTCCACCTTGACTTGTCACAATCTCCACATGTGACTAAGTCCCACCTTTTTGGAGCCCACCTTTTATCCTCTAGATCATCCTATGAATGTGAATTTTTAATTCACATTTATATCCCCAACCACCTTTCCTTTTCCCATGTAGATTTTTGAGGAATTCCAAAATTCCTCAAATGTCCCTTTCACTCCCACTTGGGGACAAGAAATCTCTTTTTGTGGAAATCTCCTCACTCCCCAAGGTGCATGTCCTTTTCCACCTCATGTACCTTCTTGACACCTCATCTCCACCTCATATCCCCTTGTCCACTTCACCCTCCACATGTCAAGATGTGAGGGCTTGTGGGTTCTCAACCCACCATAGCCCTTCATCTTGGCCTTGTTGGAGCAATCTTGACCGTTGAATTCTCTAGAGAATTCAAATTCTTCTATAAATACCCCCTCCTCAAGGGCATTTTCAACACTTCTTCATTTGAGCAACTACATGCTGCCCATTTGCTTCCCAAACACTTTTGCACTCTCATAACTACATGCTGTCCATTTGAATTCTCAAGCCTTTTTCAATCATTCAACCATCTTTGTTCATCATTTTGCATATTGAAGCTTGCATTTTAGTCATTCAATCCATCATCTAAGGAGCACACAACCAATCCAAGCAAGGGCCAATCAAAGAGGTATCAACAACAAGGGAGGTAAAAGTGTTTGTGTTTTATCTTATTTGCATTCCTTTTCGTTGAACCACTCTTTTGGCTAATCTTGAGGTGTCCTTGGTATTTTGTTTTCATGTTTCTTAGTTATTTTACACCTTTAGAGCAGTAGGAATTCCAAGGTATACACTAGGTTCTCGCTTTCCAAAAGATATCTTCCTACTTGTTAACTTGAAACCATCAAGCCTTAAGATCTCGTTCATTATTGCAAGTGGTCTCATCAACTACTCCTTCTTCAATCAAATTTCACACCTCTTTTATGATGCCTCCAATAGACTTGTTAATGTGGAAAATGTTACCAAAAGAAAACTTAATCCAACCTTTAATTCTTTCTTTGACTTTCTTTACTTTATTAGCCAAATAGTGCATTAGAGTTCCAACACAAGGTTCATTCCACCATCTATCCACAAGATCTTTAAAATTAAGGTGGTGAGTCCACATGATTTCATATCTAAAGGGGTGTGGCCCCATGACAACATTATCCTCCTGATAAAGAATAAGAGCATTGTGGTCTGAGCTAGTTCTAGGAAGAGAAAATAAGGTAAGAGCTAGAAGGATGTTCCAATTTGAGGAAATAAGAAACTGGTCTAGATTGACTTGGATAAGGTGATTTCCCCGATCCCATTAGACAAAGTAAACAAGGTACCATGTAAGGGAACATCAAAGAGACCAACAGAGTTAAAAAACCCAACCATATCCATCATGTTGTTATAAAAGTCCTCCAAGCCTCCCAACTTTTCAGACGAAAACATCAAAGAGTTGAAATCCCCTCCAATCATCCACAAGTCCCATTTGTTGTTGTTTATATGGTTTTCTAAAAATTCCCATAGGGAAACTCTTTCAAGGTGAGAATTAGGACCATAAATGTTTATCAAGTTCCAATTTTTAGAGGTGGTAAGATCTTTAAAAGAGACCAACAAGCAGTTTATAAAAAAACCAATTGTGCCCTTTAATCTAGCAGGGTTCTGCAAAGTAGCTATACCCCCCAAAGCTCCTTCAGCAACACTTACAAAAAATTTGGCACTAGGCCAAAAATTCTTAACCTTGTCAACGGTATCCTTTCTTTATAAAATTTAGATGTTATTAATTTTATTCAAATCTAAATTATTTATAAGAAAAAAATTAATAAAAAAAGGGAAATCAGCAAAATGTTGTGAGCTATTCAGATCCAAGCTTTATTTTTTTGGATGAGAAACTCTAAATTGAGGTTGTGTCATACTCTCTTGTCTATGCACTGAACACTAAGAAAGCTTTTCCCTTCATTAATGGTCATTTGCAAGCTGATCTGACATAGATGAGGTTAATATTTTTTTAAATTCATCTATAGTTTTTTATATTTTTTCAAGATTTGTTAAATCCTATCATATAATTATAAATTTAACATTTTTTATTACTATAAAATAATCATAAAAACTCTCTCAAAATTTAAATGTTAAACATATCCATTATTAAAAATCTTTAAATACCTTAAAAAATCCTAAAAATTCTTAGCACCCAGGGAAACATCAACAATAATATGTCAAGTGGACATTAAACAGTAAACGATGAGTGTTGAAAATTTCAATTCAGAGACTAAATGAATTGGCAGTGCAATGAATAAGATAAGCATGAGAATAATGATAAACAGTTTTCATGCAACGGGAAAACAGTCAATGTTACAGTCGGCGATCCTTCATTAAGCATTAACATTATCATATACTTGATACTTTACAAGACTCAATCTCTCAATCTCTAAAAAGATATTGATGTGATGTACAAAAAGTTGAACCCTTTCTTCGTTTTTTTGAAACAAAGGGTTCACAATTATTTGTATTTAATTTTTCATACATATTTTTAAATATAAACTAGTAATATATTTAGATTGACGGTTGAATCATGTTAGCAATATCATAAATTTAAACTTATAAATGAAAATCTTTACAGAAAGTTCTATGAACAAACAAAAATTTAATATTTTAAAATTTTATTTTATTTTCCTTGACGTGTTTCTGATTTGCTTGTTTCTTTAGAAATATACAAAGATATCAACTATTGACTCAACAGATCTACTCTACTTTCACAGATTATATATCACTTGAATAAAATTTGTCAAAGAGAATTTGAGAGAAATCATAGACCTTAATATTTCCAACTTCTTTAATGGCCTCCACCAATTTGAGATGTTGAAGGATCTGATAACACATGTGGTCTCCTGCAACTATACTTATCACAACATCAACCTACTTCATAACATCTACAAGGCTTCTGTGATCATCAAATGAAGCCTACACAAAAATGAATTACAATGGCAAGAAATATCCACATAATTTATTGTTCATAGATAAGAATAGAATTACTTGGAAGAAAATGAAAAAGAAAAAGCTTTATAAAATAAGCAAAATTAAGAGATGTTATCAAGTAAACTACATTTTTACCTCTACCAGTTTGGCACCATCCTTTTTGAAGGACAATAACATCTGCACTTTCTCAACATCAGAGACAACTTCTTTCCTAAACAAAATGAAAGTAGGATGGCCTAGAGCTATGCTGGCTTTCGCAATCCTTCTGCCTATGAACCCTGTAGCTCCCACTATTAGAACCTTGCTACTCTTCTCCATGCCTGCTTTCAAACTCTTCCTTCTTTAATGGCCAATCACTTTGGTAAAGAAATGGTGCTTAGTCCTCTATACTTATAGTAGAATGACTACTTTTTAACATGAATTAAATATAGACATATTTAAGCATAAGGGTTAGTAAATATTGATAAAAACATGTGAAATATTTACTAGAACCATTTCTTATTGCACCAAGAGAGGTGGTTATGCTAATGGAGGGTTGGATGTGAGTGCTATATTGCCAACAACATAAGGATGCATTCAAGTATTTGATTAAAATGGCTTGAGTTGAGAGTGGTTTATAGATTTTTGGCTCAAGGAATGGATGGCTATGATCAAAAAGAAAGATCAATTGTCCATATTAGTTGAGAGTCATGGGGAGATGAGAGGAGGAAAAGTGTCTTCATGTGGTTGAAGGAAATGAAGGGAGAAGGATTAAGGGGAGAATCAATGGTGGAGATTCTCCTTGAAAAAATTGGATGGACAAGATGGAAAGAGTATTTGCGAGTAATATTGAGGTATGGGCAAGTCCTTTGAGCACATGCACAAAGGTCCATGACTTTGTACACATTGGAGGATGTGGAGAATTTGACCAAGGTTTAGGTTGTGCAAGTGGGTGATTAGAGGAATAAGTGGATTAGCCCACTTAAAAAAAAGTTTAAAAAAATAGAAAAATTAAATAAATAAAATATTTTTTTATTTTTTTGGAAAGGGATATGGGACTTAGGTAAATAAATAATTGTTGGATTTATTTACCTAAAGTGGCTATAAGAGGAAGATGATTTAATGATTTAGGTTAGAAATAGGTGTCCATGAATAATGGTGAATTGTGGATGAATAGTGATTTTATTAATTAAATAATATTTAGGAGATGAAAATTGGATAAATAGGTTTATATTCAATCAATTATAGAAGAAATGGTTGGGTAATGATGATGTGTCAATTTTAGGCATCAAATACAAATTATTTTTCATTGTTTAAATTATAGGAATTGTATTCTTTATGATAATATTAAAAGATTTTTTTTAATTGATTAATATTGCATATTTTTATTATATGAAATGAATTCACACTTTGTGATAATTTTAGAAAATATATCTTTAATTTTTATATTTTATAAAAGGGGTAAAAATTTATTGAATCAACCAGCAAAGTACAAAAGCAAGGGCCACAAGCCCAGAAGAGAAAACAACACTAACAAAAGGAAGCCCCCGAAGGGGCACAACTAATCATCCATATCTTCCTTGACTAGCCTCTCAAGATCCTGAACACAATCCGGAGGCAAATGGGCCCAATCTCCCGCCATCCATCCCTCCCCGCGATCCGAAGCCCACTTAGCCAAGCAATCAGCAGTCCTATTCCACTCGCGAGGAACATAGCAGAAAGAGACTGCATCCAAAGAAGCACTCAGCTTAAGAATTTTCCTACCCACCACAGCCAGATGCCAATCCATATTCTCCATCCGTTGTAGATTCAACATATCCACCACCACCTGGGAATCAGACTCACAGATAATCTTACTCCATCCCAGAGCACATCCTCTTTCAAGAGCCAAGAGGACAGCAAGCGCCTCCATGTAATTATTGGTCTGTAACCCCTTATAATAAGAGAAGAAGAAAATAACCTCACCAGAGCAATCCCTGCGATTCCTCCAACCCCAGCATGCCCAGGATTTCCCCTGGAAGACCCATCAGTATTGATCTTAAGGGTCCCCAGAGGAGGGAGGGACCACTTTCCCTCCCTACAAACCTTTCTTTTAGCTTGCTTGCTTCTAACCTGTTGCTTCTTACAAAGGGCATCACTACAACCAGCACAAGAAATATTCAAGTTGTGAACCACTCGCACATCTCCAGGATCAATATCCTCAGAGAGATCACACTTCGCAGCCAGGGTTTCCTGAAGCATATTTATCACTTGCAACCACACCTGTTGCACCATCTTCAACTTATCCTGAAATATCCTGTGGTTCCTTTCCAACCACACCTGCCAGATAATAAATCCTGGACCAATGTCCCAAGCCACCTCAAGAAAGGAGGTCTTAGAAGGGGGTCTACCAAGACTATTCTAGAACTCAACCAGAGAGTTGGCATGAATACAAGCATGCTCCCAAGCTTCCCACCACCAGTGCCAAATAACTCTGGTGAAAGAGCAGTGGAAAAAGAGATGTGAGCTATTTTCTTCATTTTTATTACATAAAATACAGATAGAAGGCCCATGAAAGCCCCTCTTCTGAAGATTCTCCCAGGTAAGGCATTTATTCTGCACCACTAGCCACAAGAAAAAATTACATTTAGGCCAAGCAGACTTATTCCAAACCTGCTTCCACCAAGAACTGTCAATCCTATCAAAAGCTAATCTTTCCAACTCTTGATAACCAGATGCCACTGAAAACTTTCCCTTCGGATTAGGTCCCCAAGCAAGGGTATCAGCTTCTCTCAAAGAGTTACATGCTCTACCAACAAGAATCCTAGCAAGAGTCTCCCTCTCACCCTCAGAGCCCCCTGGAGGCCATTCACAAGGTTCTTTCCATCTAGCTCCCTCGCCACGACCCACCCTTAAAGTCACCTTAAAATCCTCAACTTTACTCCAGCCAGCTACAAGAAAATTATCACAAAGAGGTTGAAGGTGGGGGTATTGAGATAAGATAGGAGGGAATCCATCCCAAGAATCCTCCCAGAACAAGGCATCTGAACCCCGATTACAAATCCAGAAAAGACCCTTCTTGACAAGCTGCGCTCCTTTCTTCAAAGTATCCCAAACCATGGATCCCCTTCCTATCAAATTGTATCTTGGTACATCTTTCCCATTCACCCCACCAAGATACTTAACATTAAGGATCTTAGCCCATCCTTGATCCTGGCTTGTGCACCATCTCCAAAAGAGCTTAGCAGCAAGAGCCCTACTGATCAAGCTTGTTTTCTACAAACCAAGGCCCCCATCCTGCTTTGATCTGCAAACACAATCCCATTTGACCAGACTCCACTTGGAGGAAAGCAAATTACCTGTCCATAAAAACTGTCTGGAAAGGGAATCAAAATCCTTGACGAAACCAATTGGGGCAGTCTGCACAAGACACCTATAGATAGGAAGAGCCTGGACAACGGACTTCAAAAGAGTCACTCTACCAGCAGTTGAAAGCCACCGGTGGGTCCAATGACTCACCTTGCTCTGAAACTTATCCAAAATTTCCTGCCACACACCTCTTGACAGTCTTTCATCTGAAAGAGGGATTCCAAGGTACACAAAAGGAAGAGTTCCAATTTGAAACCTCAAGATCCGAGCAATCCTAGCTTGAATAGGAGCAGGGGTATTGAAGAAAAAGATATGAGACTTTTCTTCATTAATCTTTTGTCCTGAGGCTTTCACATAAATATCCAAAGCTCTTCGAAAGTTAATTGCCTCCTGAATTCTAGGCTGCACCCATCAAAGACGTATCATCCACAAATTGGAGGTGGGAAGAAGGAGGAATGCCATGCCCCCACTTCCAACCCTGAATCAGACCCTGCCTAACTTGAGACTTGAGAAACCTTCCCAAGCCCTCCGCCATCAAAATGAAAAGGTAAGGGGAGAGAGGATCCCCTTGCCTAAGGCCTCTGGCCACCCCAAAAAGATTAGTAGGTTCACCATTGACCAGGACAACAAAAGAGGGTGAAGTAATGCAGCTCATAACCCAACTAATCCACTCCCTCCCAAAACCAAAGGCTTGGAGAACTTTTTGCAAAAAACTCCATTTGACCCTATCGTAAGCCTTGGCCATGTCAAGCTTTATGAACATGGCTTTCTCCTTTGATGCTGCCATAGAGTGCACAAATTCCATAGCTATAATAACCCCATCCAAAATCTACCTTCCTGTAACAAATCCCCCTTGCTCCTCAAAGATTAGATTACTGAGTCATGGCTTCAATCGTTCAGCTATCACTTTAGTGATTATTTTGTACGTGACATTGCACAGAGCAATAGGTCTAAAGGAGTTAAGAGAGTTAGCACCTTCCTTTTTTGGGATGAGGGCAAGGAAGGTAGCATTCAAAGCCTTAAGCATCTGCTTATTGCTAAACGATTCTTGCACCACTTCAAAGAGGTCCATCTTGACAATATCCCAAAAAACTTGAAAGAACTCTATAGGAAAACCATCGAGTCCTGGGGCTTTACCCTTTTTCATTCCAAACACCACTGCTTCTATCTTAGATAGAGAGACAGGTTTAATGAGAGCCTCATTCATTTCAGGAGTGACAATGGGGGGGATGCACTCCAACACCAAATCCTCCTCAACCCTAGTAGGATCAGAGTCCTCTGAAAATAGACTGCCAAAAAATTGAGTGGCCTCAAGAGCAATCTCCCTATGAGAGGAAACCAAAGTCCCTTCCATTGTCATGAGAGAATTGAGAGCACTCCCATGTCTTCTATCTTTTACAGTGTTGTGGAAGAACTTAGTGTTTCTGTCCCCTTCCTGTAGCCAATCGATCCGAGCTTTTTGTTTCCAATAGATCTCCTCACGAAGCTCCCATTCTTCCAAATCTCTCAGTGCCATAGCTTCTTCTCTAAATAGCCCATTAGATAGACCCTACTCTCTGATTTGACGGGTAATAGTGTCCACCCTCAGCTGGGCATCTCTCTTAGCTGCGAAGAGATTGCCAAAAAACATCCTGTTCCACCTTTTCAGCTTAAACTTAACAAACTGTAATTGCTTAACAAAGGAAAACATAGCAGTGCCATAAGCAGGCTTCCCTTCCCCCCACCAAGCAAGCATATGATCCTGAAGAGAGGCATCCCTCAACCACATAAGCTGAAACTTGAAAGAAGGATTCTTTGTCATTCGAAACTTAGAGGCAAACAAAAGAATTGGCCAGTGATCTGAACCTCTCCAGTCCAAAATCTCTGATCTGGTATTCCAACAATCCGCCATCTAGTAGCAAGACACAAGAAACCTGTCTAACCTTTCTTAATTAATTAATATTATAAATTTCAATTAAAATTTGACATTAAAAAAATTTATATAATTTTTAATTATATTATATCATATAGTTTCTACCATATTATATAGTTTTTTAGTTATACATTTTAATTAATATTATACATTTTAATTAATATTATAAATTTTAAATTAAAATTTATGTACATACATATATATAATTGTTCTAAAGTAAAATAAAATACCTCTCAATAAATAAAATAACTTTGTGATAATTTTTTTTTTTTCTTTTGATAGGTAAATAGCTGCTAAGGGGCAGCACCCTTTGTATTGATCATCCAAATATTACATTGAGAATATTTCCATTTAGATTCCCTTGTCTAAAACTAATTTATTCAACCCACCACCAATGTAGACATCAACCAAGTTAAGACTGCACCACCCAACCCCACACCAGTTACCCACTTACACATTTTCTCCACATTTAGCCTGGGAACAAAGTTGCATATTAGATTTCACCTCAATCTTCTTCTTTTTCTTTTTCACCTCCGTTTAGGTATCCTTTGGCGTTCAGCCACATTTTTCCTTTTCTTTTTTAATCATTGGACCTTCCTCTGAATTTGTTACTTTTGTACCTTCAGACAAACCCGCCCCTACCAAGTTTGATTTAGAGATTTTAGCCACCTTAATGCTATCTCGAGCCACTAGAGAGGATTTAACTGAGCCCTTTGGGTTTGCAATATTTCCTTTTTGTGGCCTGTCATATTGCATTGGGGTAGATTTGTCCCTAGGTGGACAACCTTAATTTTTTTGCTTGGTGAAGCATTCTGCCTACAAGCCCCCATGGTTGGGGCATTGCAAAGAGTATCCCCATCCCGACTTGAATCTACCTTTTCAACTGCATAATGTTGTGGTAAAGCATCTTTCCACCAATCAGCTTGGCTATCAATTCTTTGTTTTGCACAATGGGCAACAATGTGACCTGTGTTGAAGCATTTGCAATAGCAAAAGGGTAACCCCTCATAGTCTAAAATTTGATTCCAACACCTCACTGCAGTTTTTAAAGAGATATTTGCTAGAAGATCTTTAGATGTGTCCAAATCCACCAAAATATGGGAATAGATGCTGTCCAGGTCATTCGAAGAGCCCTCATCAACCCCCAGAAATTTCCCCAACGCATTGCCAATGGCTTCAAAACAGGAGTCAAACCAAAATTGCAAAGGGAGGTTTGAAAGCCTTACCCAAATTGGAGCAGCATCAAAGGATTCAATAGTGGGATTGAATGAGGGATGCCACAGTTTCAGCATAATCAAATGATGTTCATAGCTCCATTGATGATCATATAAAATTGCATTCTTGTCTCTGATATCATCGAAGGAAACCACAAAAAATCTCCTTGCACATGGATAAATTTCAAGATCACCCTCCAAGATGGGGTGCCAATTGTCTATGATCCACTAATGTAGAGCAACCAAACTCAGCTAGTACCCCCTAAATCATCTGATCAAACCATGCATTACAAAATATTCTTAATTTTTTGTCACCACGCTACAGATATCCTCACCAAGGCACACTATGGGGGAGATGTTTGCACATTTGAGAGGCTAAGACTATGGTTTGCAGCCAATGTTGACCTCATCCCATGTCAGATTCGCCATCCCCACTGCCCTAGGAAAGGACCACCAATGTTGATTATGTTTTTTGATGTTGGAAATGCCTTCAACCATCGTTCAACTTGCGACCTCCCTGGGAGCCCATTCTGAGGATGTTGACCCTCATCTGCAACAGGAAGAGAACCACCAGCCACTATTTCTTTCTTCCTCCTCCATGGCTCAAAGGTAGGGTGATCCGGCTTGAGCTCACACCTTCTCTTTGCATTGTTCCATCTCGATTTTCCAGCAAAGGAATCCCTAGCGACCTCAACAGAAGCATTCTTGGGAGCCCACGATTTTGCAGGTAGAGAGCTAGGGCACGGGGAATGTTTGTTCGTCCATACTCCAAGAGAAGACCCATGGCAGCGAGCTAACACATCTCGAGCATTTGCAGCGCTTGAAGCCAGTTCACCATGGCATTCACAAGCAACCACACCCCTAGAAGACACTCGCATAGGAGAAGATGATAGGATGGGAGTTTTCAACATTGCAACAAAAGATAAACTAGGTAATATTAAAAATTGAAGGTAAGCAATCTCAATTGTTGACATGATAGAGAGTGACCCCATGAGGTTGAACCTTGGTTGTTGGCACGATAGGAAAGAAGCCCCACCATTTCACCATAGGGTCTCCCCCAAACTCAATTGTTGACATAGTAGAGAGTGACCTCGTAAGGTTTGAACCTTGGTTGTTGGCACTACAGGAAAGAAGCCCCACTATTTCACCAAAGGGTTGCCCCTTGTGATAATTAATATTATAAATTATAATTAAAATATATCATGTACATAAAACAATCCATATATATAGATAGATAAAATAAAATAACTTTAAATTAAAATTTATGTCCATACATATATATAATTGTTCTAAAGTAAAATAAAATAACTTTAAATAAATAAAATAAGTTACTTTGTTACTTTGATTTGATGGAATTGTTGATGTTTGTTAGGCAATCAGTCTCAATTATTCTTCTTTGTCTCTATTGGTGAAGTGTTGGTTTGTTGTTAAATTGCTACTTTCATGATGTATGTTCCTAGTTGTTGCTCACGCCATTGTAGTGGCATGTTTGATTTCTCTTTTTGGTCTATGTATAAGGGTGTGGGGGTCTTTCAAAATCCTTCTTTTCAGTACATAACTTTGATCAAAAGAGTTCATTTCTAATAAAATTTTGATATTTCTCAACATTTTTAGATAGACCAGTATATGTTTTTTAAATTAAACTATAAAATAAAAAGTATAGCTCCACATATTATATATAAAAAATAAAGAAGATATATTTATATTGACAAAGATCAAAATCAATCAATTTCTAAATTAAATATATGTATTTTATAAATTAAAGATAATATGTTTATATTGCAAAATTGTTAAATGAGGTAGTTGTGTTAAGTAAAGAAAAATTGATGAGGACAAATAAAAATGATTTAGTTGTTAAGTAGAAGGAGACCCCTAACTACCAACCAAAATTAGATAATTGTGTCAAGTAGAGGCAATTATAAATTAATAACCAAAGAAATGTGCCTAAATTATAAGTAATAGATGGATAATACAATTATTTTGAACCAAAATAAAATAATCAAATAAAGATAGATTGTTTTAAAGGAAAATTATTCATTAAAAACCAAAAGAAATAAAATATAAATTGTTAAAAATAGATTGATGGATATATATATATGAAATAGATTGTTAATAGAAAACAAGATAAAGATTGACATTATTGTATAAACTCAAACAAATAAATTATGCTATATAAAAGACATCATTAACTAATTTTTTTTTTTTTTTAAATGGATATAATAGTTGAATCAAAATGAACGGTTTGTATGAAGATGGATTATGTAGGGAAGTAAAGATAAGAGACAATAATGATGAACTTTAGGTGAGAGAAGCATTAAAAATAAAATATTATTTTAAGCTAAGTGGTGACCATTAGTGTTGGGAAACATGCAACATGCATAAGTATAGTCAAAATGATATCCAATATTTTGGAGGTAAAGAATTTTTTTTAAAAGTGCATGCCAATAATTAGATGGGTTTATAAAAATAGGAAACAAGTTTAGTTATAATTAAATTATTAGATTTTATTTTTATAATTATATAAATTGATTTATAATTAGGATCTAGATTGGTTATATATATATATATATATATATATATATATATATATATATATATATATATATATATATATATATATATAGGATATTTTATTTATTTAATATTAATATTTTTTTATTTTAAAAGTATTTATATTTATTTAAAGTTAGTTTAATTACTTTATTTAAAAATTATTTTATATTTTTTATTATATCAAAATATTATATAATACTATCAATAAATATATAGAGTTACACAAAAGAATAAGTGTATGATAAAAATGGTAGAATTTTTTTTAATCATATTATTAATATAATATTGATTTCTATCTATTTTATTTACTAAAAAGTTATTTTATTTATTGAAAAGTTATTGTATTTTACATTAAAATTATTTTATTTAGTGCATGAACATATTTAGAAATTTTAATTTTAGCTTTAAAAAAATCACTATTCATTATTTTGATTAAAAAACTTGTTTTGTTTCAAACCGGCACGAGGATACAAAATCACGATCCGGAAATTGAGGGTGAGGACCTCCACCATGGATGATTCGAGAGCTCCAAACAAGGGAAAAATTATTAAAGGATCAGATGCCTATGGTCGCACTGAAGGTTGTAAGACGACAGGGCATCCCAATTGGAATGGATGGTTAAGGAACAAGCGAAACCTTTATGTCAAAAGGAAGGTGAATTGGGATAAAGATGGAAAACCACCGGTTAGTTTGAATTTGCAAGGGAGCCAAGGAGATGATTAACAAAGACATTCGGAAAAAGGTAAAACCAGAAAAAAGAAAACATGGGTGGAGAAGGAGAGGCGAGAGAAGAATGGAATGGCGAACCCTAGGGCTCGTTCGAGCAGAGCAGTAATAATTCCTTCAAAAAAAACTGAACCTAGGTGGGTAAAGTTGGAGTCCTTCGCAGTCTTTGGTAAATGGTGGGGTGGTCGTTTCATTAAAGAGGACATGAAACAATGGTGGGCAAGAAACTGGGGTGAGGAGGTGAAGATTAGCTTCCTGCAAGATAATTATTTTCTCATAGAATGTGCTTCTCTTCAAATCAAAGATGACATATTAGGTAGCAAAGAGATGATGTTTGAGGGGAAAGGGTTTTATTTCTTTCCCTGGCGACAAAATTTTGAGACCGGAAATTTCATTCCAGATAGAATGGTGGTTTGGGTGGGCCTGCCAAGGCTACCAACAGAATTATGGAGTGAGGAGGCACTGGAGAGCATAGGTGAGACTTTGGGAAAAGTGGTAAAGGTGGATGATGAGGCAATTAGTTCGGGTAATGAAGGGAGAATGTGGATATGCATTGAAATTGATCCATGGAATCTCATTGAAGAGGATTTGGAGCTAATTCATGCAGAAGGAAGGTATTTCCAACACCTATGCTGGGAATTCACAGAAGAACAACTTTGTGCCAAAGCTAGCTGGACAAATGGCAACTTCTGGGAAAGCTGCAACCTAGACCCTAAAGGAAAAAGGATTGCGGATCATGGGGAAGGGCCTTCCAACAATTACACAAATTCCTAGGATTTAGGGAAGCTAACAATGGAGGATAAAGTGGAACCAACAAAAGAAATGGAAGCACCAAAAGAAGACATGAAACTGGACCAGGTGTCAGGAAACAAACAAAAAATGGTTGTGTTTGAAGGTGCAAAACCCCAGCCTCGGGAATGGGAGACAATCTTAGAAGTGGGAAGTGAGCTTCACGCAATGCAGAAGGAGGTGTCAAAGGCCTTTGTGGAGCACTTCCCATCCACATATTATGCAGAAGCGGATGAACTTGGTTGTGAGGCAAATATGCAATTAGCCCCAGTTTTGGAAACAAATTGGAATTTGGCAGACCTAGAGGAGTTGGATAAGGTGGCTAGTGCAGAAGAAGGTAAAAGCATGCCAGGTGTGCTGTCTGTAGTAGAAGAGGTCTAAGTGAAGGTTGATCAGCAGGTAGTGCCAATGGACCATAGCAACTCTGATGGAATATTTGGGGTGCAGCCCACAATGACCAGGAAATGTAATCCTGATTGTGGTGATAAGAAAAAGGTAGGTAGGAAATCCAAAGAGGAGAAGTGCGCTTTGGATGGGGAGGCTGCAGGGCAGTAAAAAATCAACAACATGCTTCTAAGATCAGGGAAGGGTGTTACCCTTCCCAGGGAGCTATGAGATTGATAAGCTGGAATGTTAGGGGCTTAAACGCCCCTAACAAGATGCGTCTATTCAGACGCTTTTTAGAAAAGTCAGAGGCAGACATAATATTGGTGCAAGAATCAAAATTGGAAAAAGTGGAGGTAGAATCTTGGAAGTTGAGTAGCAGAGGTTGAAATTCTTCGTTTGTGGAAGCGAGAGGTGCATCAGGGCGTCTAATGAAACTTTCAAAACAACAAGTTGTGTGTGTAGAGGAGGTTGTAGCAAATAAATCTTTGCTGGCAACAAAGGTAAGGAGCTACAAGGAGCAAATAGAGCTGATCGTAATCAATGTATATGGTCCAACGTCCCCTCAGAGCAAGAAACAAGTGTGGGAAGAGATAGGCACATTCATGCAGTCACAACAAGATTCATCATTTATTCTAGGGGGGACTTTAACGCCCTTCTTCGAATCAGTGATAAGAGAGGGGGAATCCAGGTAAATTCAAAATCTCAGGAGGATTTTGTGAATTTCATTGTAGAGCAGGGCTTGTTCGAGATAGCAATGCCAGAGGGAACTTTTACTTGGACAAATTGAAGGTTAGGCTTCAGTAATATATCAGAGCATTTAGATAGGTTCTTCTTTGGTGGTGACTTGTGCAACTTTCCTTATGCCTTTGATAGCAGCGCTCTGCCACAGTCAGGCTCAGATCATTATCCGGTAAAGCTTGACATCCTCGGTGTCAAACACATAGTAAGGTGTCCATTTCGATTTGAAAAAATGTGCTTTACGAATCCTGATCTTCTGCCTTTGCTTGAAAAATGGTGGAACAACGATCAGCCAGAAGGAAACAAGCTTTTCTGTGTAGTAAAGAAGTTAAAACTCTTGAAACAAAAATTGAAACATTGGAACAAAGAGACTTTTGGAAATATTTTTGAGGAAAAGGCCAGGTTGGAAGGAGAATTGGAAAATTTAAATGAATCAGTGTTAGCATACGGAATGGATGAAACTTTGTTCTTGAAAGAAAAAGAACTAATTCGAAAATTAGAAGATCAATTGGCAAAGGAAGAGATTTTCTAGCGCTAGAAATCTAGGGAGCTTTGGATCAAAGAAGGGGATAGAAATTCAAAGTTTTTTCACAACTCCACAAAGGTACGAAGGGAGGTAAACAGGTTCGATCATCTTTGCACGAGTAATGGTGGGCGTATTGTAGGAGCAGGAGCAATTGCAGAAGAGGCGGTTAGATATTTTCAAAATCTGCTCAACAACAATGAAGGATCCAACATGACTGCCCAGAATAAGCTCCTCAAGAATATTCCCAAGCTTGTAAGCTGGGAACAAAACCAATCTTTGCGGTATCCTTTCATAGAAGAAGAAGTTAAAGCAGCTGTGTTTCAATTACACCCAGACAAAGCACCTGGGCCAGATGGATTTCTGACATTTTTCTTCCAGAAGTGTTGGGGTTTCTTGGGTGCTGATATCGTGGAAGCCTTTGAGGAAGCCAGGGTAGTAGGCACTCTTCTAAAGGAGGTAAACAACACGTTCTTAGCCATGATTCCAAAGAAAGGGAAATCGAATTCTCTAGAAGATTTTCGGTCGATTGCACTTTGCAACACATTGTATAAAATCTTATCAAAGGAAATAGCAAATCGTTTGAAAAGAATAATACGAACCTTGATTGTAGAAGAGAAAACGGGCTTTGTACCTGGTCGATCGATTTATGAAGGTGCAATAATTGCACATGAGATTATACACTCCTTGCAAAGCAACAGAAAGGCTGGGATGTTAATAAAATTGGATATTCGGAAGGCTTACGATATGACAGATTGGAGATTTCTCTGCAAAATATTAGAAGCATTTGGTTTTGACAGGGAATGGATAGAGTACTGGATCTTTTGCTGCATTTCCAGCTCTCATTTCTCAGTCTTGGTTAATGGTGAGCCTGCTAGTTTTTTTGGCTCTTCTAGGGGTCTAAGGCAAGGGGACCCTCTTTCCCCTTTCCTTTACATCCTGATGGCAGAAGCTTTAGGGCGCACCATAAGCAAGGAGTTTGAACATGGCAGAATTGAAGGTCTATAGGTCACAAGGGGAATACCAGCCTGCTTGCACTTGCAATTTGTAGATGATACTTTGTTGTTCGGAACTCCAAGTGTTGAAGAAGCGACAACTTTCAAAGAAATTTTGAATGTGTATAGCAGTGCCTCTGGTCAGCAAGTTAGTGAGACCAAATCAGAGGTCTTGTTCATCAATACTCCTCATCATCAAGAAATGCGGGTGGCAAGAGTTCTTAACTTTGGAATTGGAAAATTTCCGATCACTTACTTAGGGCTACCTTTAGCGTTGGGCATAAGTAACTCCAAACTCTGGGATCCTTTGGTTGAGAAAATCAGAAATAGGATGACTTCCTGGAGTGGAAAATGGCTTTCATGGGCTGGGAGGATTGTAATGCTAAAGGCTATGATATCAGCCTTACCCATTTACCTACTATCATGCTTGGCTATTTCCAAAACTATGGCAAATACAATTAACAAGGACATGAGAAGGTTTTTCTAGCAGGGAGCCTCAGAGCAAAAGAAATATCCACTCATTGCTTGGGACATGGTCTGCAAGGTGAAGGAGAATGGCGGGGTGGGCCTTCATGACATATTGAAACAAAATCATGCTTTGGGAGCAAAGCTAATATGGAGCATGTATGAGAATAACAAGGCGAAATGGGAAAGGATCCTACAACATAAGCATCTTGTCAGAGAAGCAATGAATAGTATATTGCTCACAAACGATTTACCCCAGGGCTCAAGGATTCAGAACTTTATGAAGGCTTGTCGTCCCCTTATTCTGAATCATCTTACTTGGGACATTAAAGATGGGAGATCTGCAATGTTTTGGGAGGACTCGTGGGGGGATATCCACATTTGGACAGCATCTTAATGTTGGATCAGTCAAAAGTTGTGTTGCAACAACTATGGGGAACTAAGGTCAGAGACTACCTCAAAGAGGAGTGGTCTGAGGGGTGGCTGGTTTGGTCATGGAAGGACCTAAGCACTATTCCCATCCTGCAAGTGGATAGGAAGGCTTTGTTGGATATCCTAGGACAAAGATCAATAGTAATCAGAACTGGTGAAGACAGGTTGGTTTGGAATGGCTCACCCTCAGGAGTCTACAGTGCTAAGGAAGGATATGAGATATTGTGTGTCGAGGAGAGGAAATCTTCCTTGCCACTAGGGTTGTGTTGGAATAAGGCATGTCTACCCAAAGCGGGCACATTTGCATGGGCGGCAATTCAAAGAAAAGTTTTGACAGCTGATAAGTTTTGCAAAATGGGATACGAATGGCCTTCAAGGTGTGCATTATGCAAAGCAGAGGAGGAAGATACGAACCACTTGTTTGTTCGCTGCCCATTTGCTCAAGCTTGTTGGAGGTGGCTATGTGCCAAACTTGGTTGGACTGGGGCACTACAAAAAGATATCTGATCACTCTTTACGTCATGGCCCATACTCAAACAAAGCTCTTTGTACGGTGTTTTTTGGTTAGTAAGTCCTTCCACATTGGTTTGGGAAGTTTGGAAAGAGAGGAATCGAAGAATATTCTCAGATATAGATCGAAGCTTGCTAACTTTCATCAACTTCCTGGAAGCAGTAATAGTGGAATTAGTGAATAACAGGGTGGCTAATGGAAGATGCAAATATCTCTTCTTTACGAAGTGGGATTCGCAGATGTGGAAAGGTTGGCATGGTTTAAAAGTACCACAGGCTGGAGCTTTTAAGATGGAAGGGGCCAAAAAGAGACATACAAAGGTAGAGTGGTAACCTCCCCAAGATGATTGGCTTAAGTTAAACTTTGATGGGGCTTCACGAGGAAACCTGGGCATCTCAGGAACTAAATGCATAATAAGAAATAGTCAGGGTCAATCTTTGGGTATCCATTCGATCCCTTTACCAGTAGGCACCAACACAGCTACTGAACTCCATGGTCTTCTGGGAGGCCTTGATTTATGCAAAAATATTGGTGTAAAGAGGGTGTTTATTGAAGGGGATTCGATGATTGTGATCCAAGCTTTGAAAACCGGAAGGCTACTAAATTGGAAGCTCCAACCTCTCTTAGATGAAGCAATAAATGCCTTACAAGGCTTCAAATCCTTTGAGCTTCGACACACCTACAGGGAAGCAAATGCAGAGGCTGACAAACTAGCTAATGAAGGCGTGGATGGGCACAGAAGAACAACAACATTTGAATCCTCATTTCATCTTTAGGGTAAACATTCCTCGTGGTGGCATGGATGGCAGTGCTTTAATGTCTTTAAGGGCTCTCTGGACACATCTCAGGCCAGCTTGGGGGTCAAATTGGTGGTGCTTATTCGAAAACACTTGGCAGCTGTGAGCACAGAAGCCGTAGTTTTGAATTGGAGTTCTTGTGTTCGGCGTTTGGATGTTCTTAGTTAGCTTTATCCACTGTGTCTGGGTGGTTTTTGTACTCGTAGGTCAGGGGAATGGTTGCAGTTTGTTATGGGGCTAGATAGCGGTTGCCTATGGCTCTGACCTATTCCCCTGTGCTGTGTTTGGATCATGGCTTTCCAAACAGAATGTAATTTGCTATAAATTAATGAAATATTCATTTATGAATAAAAAAATTGTTTTGTTTTTATTTTCAAAAGTGTATTGAATATTATTTTGTATAAAATAATACTATTTAATATCACTCTAGAATGTCTCTCTACTTAAAAGAAGTTTAAATTTTTAAAAGGATATTCAAACTTTAAATTTTAATTTTTTATCAAAATCTTAACATTCAAAATAAATACAATCATTTAATACAAGAACATATTCAATTCAATCAATCTTAAAATCATTATTTTCCATGTATGAAATATGTTAAGCTTGTTTTACATTATTCATCCCAAGAAATAAAGAAATAAAGCATACCAACCATTTAGTATAATTATGTGATTTTATTCTCAACTCCACATCTTTATTTAGTACAATGTCAAAATGCTAAAACTTTTATAAAGCATTAAATTAGATCTAAATAGGTTTAAGAAGAATACTTTCATAGTAGCATTCTATAAATGAGTCTATTGAACTATGTATTTAACTTCTAGGTAAAGTTGGGAAGCCTCTGCTCTATTAGATCCAATTTCAAAGTTATAAAGATCGCTTCTATATAACATCTAATATAAATGTGATATTATAATCTTCTCTCCATATGATTGATCTAACATAAACATTGCAAAGAGCTCAATTAGTTTAACATTTAAATATTAAAAATTCTATTAACTCATGGTAGACAATCGCAAACATACCTTCCATGCCTCAAGAAAATCCTTAGCAAAAATATATGTTTTTTCACACTCTTATAGTTGTTACCATTTTCTCCCACTTCTTTCTAGGAAAGAATATTCAAATATGGCTTAGTACATGCACAATCTTGTTGAAAGTGCATGAGGATTATCTATTGTTTTGATTATGTATATTTAATATCATCTTCAACTACCCAAACAAATGTCGAGATAATATTAAAGTAAGTTGGTTGGTAAGAATATATTATGTTGTTATTCGTTATATAAACCTAAATTATTTTTAAAAAATGTATTGAAAGAATATAATCTATTATAAAAACATTTGACATTTCCATTTCTATAGAGCAACACTTTTTTCTAAAAGAGGCATCACATGATCAAGTTGAGCCAATCCACCAACCAAGTAGCCAAAAAAATGTTTTGGAAAATATAAGTGTGAGGAATGGTTGTTGCTTCTATGGCCTCTTAAACTTCTATTTTATCAATGAATGAAATGTTGTCGCATGTTATTGCATGCTCCATTAGCCTTGGATCCATCCCAAATTTTAAAGGAACAAATCTTTATAATAGATTGATGTTGTAAATTAGATATATTGATTTGTAATATCACATACTATTTGTTATTTGATTTCTTGATTATTATGACTTTGATATTATTTTCTAGAAATAGTGTCCTAATAGCTACCATATGCTCTTCCTTTTTCCTTTGGTAAGGTTGATTTTTAGAAGCAAACAAATCATAAATCCAATAAGATAGTCTAATGTACAAATACATTTTGTAAAAATATTTGAAAATAAAATAAAATAAAATTACAATCTAAATTTTAATATATTTTGATATCTCTAAATAGAACTATTACAAATATTCTTATTTTTAAATTGTTAAATTTGTCAATTTCAATATGTTAATAATTCATATTAATATTAAATATATATTGATTCTTATTTATGGTTTTTTTATATGAGACAAAAAAAAATTGATTACTTTAAACTTTTTATTTTATTTTTTAAATTAAAAAAATTAATAACATTTAATATTGAACTTCCTAAACTTTAAAAATTTCAAAAATTTAAGTTGAATAAAGAACCATTCAAAATTGAATAATTAATAATAATAATAATAATATAACAATCAATAAAGGGGCAGGGGGCTTAGCTCGATTGGCTAAAGCATCCTGTTGTCACCAACACGCTGTCGTTTATAGGGGGATGCGGCAAAAAATCTTATTGAAAACTACTTTTGACCCAAAAATAGTTGTATAGTTTCAAAAAATGCATGCAACATGAATTTACAAAAATAGGAAACACGTTTTGTTATAATAAAATTATTAAATTTGATTTTTCATAATCTTGTAAATTGATCATATATAAGATTTTTTTAATTCAATGAGAGGTGATAAAAAGAGGGCTCCTTTATTTAAGAGTTATTTTATTTTATATGAGAATTGTTTTATTTACTATATAATCATATATATATTTTATTTCTATTTAAGAATTATTTTATTTTATTAAATTGCTTATTTTTGTTTTTATTTGAATATGTATTTTTTCTTTGGAAAAAGTAAGGTACCATAGTTTTATGGGACAAATTATGCTTTCTAGAGTATAAGGATGGAAGCATACCTAACATCATTAGGATTTTATGTATATGGAAATTTGTTGTGGATGGTTATATCGCTCCTACAAATCCTCCAATAGATCGTGATGATAAAACTTAGGCATGTGAGTATAATGGTAAATCTAAGAATTCTATTATGAGTGGATTAACAAATTCTAAATTTGTCAAAGTAATGCACTTCAAGTTTGCTAAGGACATTTGGAAAAAACTTCCTGGCATCTATGAAGGAAATGATAAGATCAAGCAAGCCAAACTACAAACTCATAAAAGCAAGTTTGAGAGCCTAAAGATGGAAAAAGAAGATAATATTATTGACTATCTGCACTGAGTGGATGAAATTGTCAATGATATCAAAGACCTTGGTGAAGAATTTAAAGAACCAATAATTGTCAAGAAGGTACTCAGATCTTTCCCAAAGCTATGGTGCAAAAGTTTCTACTATTAAAGAAGCTAAAGATTTGGATAAATTTACAATCAATGAACTATTTGGATCTCCCACTACTTTTGAAATGAGGAACCTATGTAAATAAACATCAAAGAGAAGTTTCCTTCAAATAATCCAAGAAAGAAAGGAATGAAGATTTTGATCCAAGCAATGAGTCTAAAGATGAGGAAGCTAACTTTGTGAGGAAATTGAAGAAAGGTTTTGGAAAGTATCAAGGTAAGTTACCTTTCAAATGCTTCAATTGTGGTAAAGTAGGTCACTATACTTCTAAGTGTCATTTTGGGGAAAATCAAAGTAACAAGTACAAAAACAAAGAGGAAAATTTCATAAGCATAAGAAGAACCTCTACTCAAAGAGGACAATATCTCATCTAAGGAATATGATCAATGTACTTCAGAAGAAGAAAGGGAAGAATTTATATTCATGGCAATGGAAGTTTTGGAAGATGAATACAATCATGTTGAAGATGGTGAAAATATGCTAGATTTTGGTGAAGAAGATTGTGAAGTAGATCTAGAGGAAGAACTCATCTATGCATTAAGTGATCTGCAAGCAGAAAGGAAAGAGTTCATCAAAAAATGAAGTTGAAAATGGAAGAATCTGAATAGATGGTTATTGCTCTGAAAATTAAGATAGAAGAAGCAAAGAGGATATAAGATGTCTTGTTAGAAAAATTAAAGGAAAAAGAGATGGACTATGAAAGGCTTGAGGCTAAAATTGTATCCTTAAGAAAATATATTTAGGAAAAATTAAGTGTGAATTGGACAAAAACTTGAAGTATTGGAAGAACTTATTGAAATTCTAAATCAAATCATAAGTAACCAAAGGTCACCTTTCATCTAGACTAGTCTTGAATTTTTTGAAGGTCGGCATTCAAAGAAGACAAATGCAAAACGATCTAATGAGAATGCCTCTAGTAGTTCAAAGGTTGAACAATACAAAGAGACTGAAGATAAGAAGAAGGGTTTTACCAAAGTCAACAATCAAAAGAGAAGATTCAGAGGTCCAACTCCTACAAGACAATCTCTCATAACTAGCTCAAATTACTCTTTATCTAGTTACTACTTTGCTTATAATCAATTTGGTCATAAGGCAATAAATTGTAGAAAATTCCCTACAAGGAAGAGTAATTTTGTAAGCAGAAATTCTTTTGCACCTTTAGTTGATTTCAATATCATATGTTACAAGTGTAAAAAATTTAGGCATAAGGTAAAGTTTTGTAGAAGTGGCTTCCAAAAGCCTCATAGACAAGAAAGAAAGGGAATGTGAATATTTCTGTTAGTCAAAAGGTAGCACCTAAAAAGAAACAAAAAATGGAGAACAAATATCAAAAGACTGAAAAATCAATGATTGTTCAAACTACTTTTCATGCTCAAGAAAATCCATGGGTCATTGATAATGGATGCTCTAGTCACATGATTGGAGATAAAAGTAAATTCATCAGCTTGAATAAGTGGAATGGTGGTTCAGTTAAATTTAGTGATAATACCACTGTAAGGATCTATGGAAAAGGATTTCTAAGCATTGATGGAAGATCTAGGATAGATGATGTTTGATACATTGAAGGACTAAAGCATAAACTTTTGAGTGTAAGTCAGATGTGTGACAAAGGCTACAATCTCACATTTCCTGCTCAAGGATGTGAAATCAAGAAAAATAAAAAGATTATTGCAGAAGCAAGTAGGACTGAATGTAATTTGTATGATCTTACTAAATTCAAAGGTAGAGGTTTCCTTTTGGCACAATCTGATGAATGTTGGCTATGGTATAAAAGAATGGGTCATATTAATTTTCATCAAATATTGTGATCATGCCACCACTCATATCTAGGGAAATAATTACACTACTAAGTATATCTAGGACATGTGACTAAAAGGAATGTGAGATGTGTGGATGAATAAAGAGTAAAGTTATTAGATGAAGGCATGGAACTTCTAGGTTCTATCAACTTTGCACACCTAATTAACCCAAATTAAATACTAAATATTGAATTATTGTGTTTCCATTTAATATAAAAACATATTCAATTATTTAGCCTTAAAGCCATTATTTTCCTTATATAAAATATGTTGATCGCATTTTACATTATTCATCCCGAGAAAGAAAGAAAGAAAGAAAAAATTGCCCCACTCATTTAATATAATCACATAATTGATACTTCACATCTTTATTTATTATAATGTCAAAATATAGAACATTTAGAAAGCATTAAATTATATCTAAATACGTTCATGAAGAAGATTTTCATAGGTAACGCTCCATATATGAGTCCACAGTTGTGTATTTTACTTCTGGGTAAAGTTGGGAAGCTTCTACTCCATTAAGTCCAATATCAAAATTATAAAGATCACCTCTTTAGAACATCTGATAGAAATGTGATATTCCAATCTTCTCTCCATATGGTTGATCTAACATAAACATTGCAAAGAGATCAATTATGTTAACATCTCAATATTAAACATTTGCATTAAACTCATGACAAACAATTGCAACATACCTTCCATGCCTACAAGAAAATCCTCTGCAGAAATATATGCTTTAATCAAGCTCTTTCCTGACAATTGTTCCCATTTTTCAACCACTTCCTTTTGGGAAAGAATATTCAAAGGTGGCCTGATATACACAGTCTTATTCAGAGTGCGAGGATCATCAATTGCTTTGATTGTGTATATTCCAACATCATCTTCATCTACCCAAACAGCTGTCAACAAAATATATATACCTTTTTATTAAATTAAGTTGATTAGTAAGAATATATTATGTTGTTACTCATCTTATATAAGCATGCACTACTTTAAAATGTATTAAAAACATAATTTATTATAAAAACCTTTGACATTTCCATCCCCATAAAGCAACACTTTGTCTAAAGGAGGCATCACACGACCAAGTTGAGCTAATCCACCAACCAAGTAGCCAGCAAATATGTTGGCAGAGATATAAGTGTGAGGAATGGCTGCAGCTTCTATTGCCTCTCGAACTTTTAATTTATCAATAAATACAATGTTACCAGGTGCCATTGCATGCCCCATTAGCCCTGGATCCATCCCAAATTCTGAAGGAACAAATCTCTGAAAGCAATGGAATTTGTATTTCTCTATGTATTAGAATAATATTGCATACTATTTGTTATTTTATTTTCCAATTATATAACTTTGACATTATTTCCTAGAAATAGTGTCTTAATAACTACCATTTACTTCTTTTTCCGAACCTTAAAAAGCAAGCAAACCACAAACACACTAAGATAGTCCAATGTACAAATGCAATTTGTAAAAATATATAAATTATAAAAAATATTTAAAAGAACGAAAATAAAATAAAATTTTAATATAAATTATATATCAAATTGATACAAATATTTGTATTTATAATTTAATTAACTTGCCTATATATTAATAATTCATATTAATATTAAATACTATTGCTTCTTATTAATATTTAATTATTTATATATATATATATAGGCCTCCATTGTAGACCATACCTGCCTTGCTTTTACACCAACCCATTCTATACGGTTAAAAACTGAAGGAAAATTGTTTTTTCTGTCTTCCTCTGGGCAGCTTTTTGGCCCTTCATTGCGTACTGGTTTGGTATGGTCAGATACCGACTCCCTTATTTACCTACCACCAAGAAAACGTTGGCCCACAAAATCGCTGAAATGTCATAAATGTGACCGATCTAGCTAAGTTTGAAAAATATTAATTTTATAATTATTTTAGAAATTTTATTTGTAGATAAATAAACTATATGATTTAGATTATAATTTTTAATTCTCATAAAAGATTATGTATGTGATTTGAAAAGTTAATTAAAAATTAAAAAATAAAACTCATTAAAAAAATTATTTTTCTTATTGAAGAAAAAGCTTAAAAAACAATTACATGAATCATTATACAATAATAATAATAACTAGCTGTATCGAACCTTGGCAGCCATGAAACTAAAGTCTTAGCAGCAGCTAAGAAAAGAGCAGCTACAAAGTCATAAACAACAACTAAACAGGAAGAAGTATCTCCTGTAACAAGAGGAATGATTGCCAACAGCCTAAAACAACAGCTTAAATGAATTCACATAACAGCAATGAAGAATTGACCATTTAAGCCTGCAATTGCGATCTTCGCGTGGAGAACTTGCATAAAAGCTGTCCATAAATAGCAGAACAATGCTACTTATAAATTTATTATAATGCCTTTTAAAATATCATGTCTTTAAAAGATTTAGATGTTGCCAATTCTTTTTCAGATCGAAATTATGTAAACGAAAAAATAAAATCGGAAGGGAAATCAGATCTTGAGAAAAGAGAGGAAAATGCTGTGAGATATTCAGATCAAGCTTTATTTCTTTGAAGGAGAAACCCTAAATTGAGGCTGTGCTTGTCTAGACGTCGGACAGTGAAAGCATTTCCCTTCATTAATGGTTATATGCAGCGATTAAATGAATTGTAGTACGGTGAATATCTGACTAGACGTCGGACAGTAAGAAAGCATTTCCCTTCATTAATGGTTATGTGCAGTGATTAAATGAATTGGCAGTACGGTGAATATCTGACTAGACGTTGGACAGTAAGAAAGCAGCGGACTGAGAGATAAGGACAAAAGTTCCGTTCAGCGATTAAATGAATTGGCAGTACGGTGAATAAGATAAGCATATGAAAATATTGATAAGACAGTTTGGACGCGCGGGAAAATAGTAGGCCTTAACAGTAGGCGATCCTTCATTGAGCATTAAAGTTTTCATATACTTCATATTTTACAGGACTCGATCTCTCGATCTCTAGAAAGAGATTGGTATGATGTACAGAAAGTCGAACCCTTTCTTCTTTTCTCTTAGAAACGAAGGGTTTACAATTATTTGAATTAATGTAGATGTCCATTAATGTTTTTTAGAGTTGGGATTCTAAAGCTTTATTCTGATATCATTCTACAGTTTGTCTTATTTGTGTTTTCAGCTGAAAGGTGGTGTTAAGGAAGTTGTACAGCATTTGGAGGTCAACAAACTTCAGTTTTTACAGCTCCATGAGGAGGATATTTGGTACTCTAGACAGCTACAAGGCCTTCTTAAATTCAGGAATTAAGTGTTGCCTTTACTGTTTCTATGTAGAGATGTTAGGAGAGTAGTTTCCTTTAATTGTTTGGCTGCTACTGTACTTTATTTCTGCTGTTTGTTGAGCAGATCTGTGTAAAGCTTTTGTTCTTTTTGTTTCTATCTCTTCTTTTGCATTTCCTTTCCTTGGACTGCTCCATTCTTTGTATCTCAGCTTCATTTAATACAAAATTATTTGAATTAATTTTTTTATAAATATTTTTAAATATAAATTAATAATATATTTAGATTGACAAATTTAACAATTTGTAAATGAAAATCTTTGCAAAAGTCCGACAAAATTTTAACATATAAAAAAAATATTTTATTTTCCTTGATGTGTTTCTGATCTGCTTGCTTCTTAAGAAATATACAAAGATGTCAACTATTGACTCAGCAGATCTACTCTATTTTCACAGATTCAATATCATTTGCCTAAAACTTGTCAAAGAGAATTTGAGAGAAATCACAGACCTTAATATTTCCAGCTTCTTTAATGGCCTCCACCAATTTGAGCTGTTGAAGGATCTGGTGACGCATGTGGTTTCCTGCAACTGCACTTATCACAACATCGACCTGCTTCACAGCATCTACAAGGCTTCCATGATCATCAAATGAAGCCTGCACAAAAATGAAAAAAGAAAAAGTTTACTGAAATAAGCAAAGTTGAGAGATGCTATCAAGTACACTACATTGCCTAGATTTACCTCCACCAGTTTGGCACCATCCTTTTTGAAGGACAATAACATCTGCACTTTCTCAACATCAGAGACAACTTCTTTCCTAAACAAAATGAAAGTAGGATGGCCTAGAGCTATGCTCGCTTTCGCAATCCTTCTGCCTATGAACCCTGTAGCTCCCACTATTAGAACCCTGCTACTCTTCTCCATGCCTGCTTTCAAACTCTTCCTTCTTTAATGGCCAATCACTTTGGTAAAGAAATGGTGCTTAATCCTCTATTTATAGTAGAACGACTCTAGTTTAACATGAGTTAAATACATAGCTTGATTTAGTATGAACGAAGAGTGTCGGCAGTATAAACTGTTCAATTAACTAAATATTTTTTTCTGTTTTTTTCTTTATGCTACAATTAATGTGAGATTACACTAGATACTCAATGCTAAACACATAATTTATATGCCCATCTTCATCTCCACCTTTTGGAGCTATAAAGCTACTTTATAGTGACTTTCTATCATGCTGCAACTTGTGAATAAAATATTTGTTTGAGTTAAAATTTAATTATAACAAGGTTGACCTTACCAAGGAAAAAGAAAGCATATGGTATCGATGGGTATTAGGGCTTTATTTCTACAATAAGAACAATAAATAAAACATGTAATGTGGGAAGGTTAAGAAAAGATATGTTAAAATATTTTGAAGATATATAATGATATTGTGTATATGCAATTTTAATTTTAATAGTCAAAACACAAGCAATATGATTAAGTATACGGGTTAGTAAACATTCATAAAAACATAGTAAAATCTTTACTAAAATCATTTTTGTTGCATCAAAGAAACATGGTTATATTAATGGATAGTTGGATGTTTGTGCTCTTGCTAGAAGCATAAGGTTGCATTCAAGTAGTTGATTAAAGTGTTTTGGATAGAGGGCAATTTATAGATTTTTGACTCAAGGAATGGATGGGTAGGATCAAAAAGAAATATCAATGGTTCATATTGGTTGAGATTCATGGGAGACTGAGGATATCAAGTGTTTTGATGGAGGAGGATTAAGGGGAGAATCAATGGTGGAGATTCTCCTTGGGTAGATTGAATGGACAAGTTGGGAAGGGTACTTGAGAGTACCCTTGAAGTATGGACAAGTCCTTTGACCTATGTGACATGGTACCATGGCCATGTCATATGTACAAAGACCCATCATTTGTGTACAAAAGGCTCATGTCTTTGTAAACATTGGAGGATGTGGAGGATTTGAGGTTTAGTTTGTGCATGTGGGTAATTAGAGGATTAAGTGGATTGTTGATGTTTGTTGGACAATCAGTCTCATTTATTCTTCCTTGTTTCTATTGGTAAAGTGTCGGTTTGTTGTTAAATCATTGCCTTCATGATGTGTATTCCTTGTTGTTGCTCATGCCATTGTGTGATTTGTCTTTTTGGCTCTATGTATAAGGGTGGGGGGTCCTTTCAAAATCCCTCTTTCCAATACATAACTTTGGTCAAAAGGGTTCGCTCAAAGATAATATATATATATATATATATACTCTTTATTAAAACAAATTCACTCATAGCAATATATTATGATGTTACTCATATTATATAAACATGAAAATATATTATGTTGTTCCTCATATTATATAAACATAAATTATTTTTTTAAAATTATTAAAAACATATAATCTATAATAAAAACCTTGGCATTTCCATTTTTAGAACACTACTTTTTCTAAATGAGGTATCACATGACCAAGCTGACCTAACCCACCAACCAAGTGGCCTGAAATTTTATTTTATCAATAAATAAAATTATATAAAAATCAATAAAAATAAAAAATAAAATATATTTTTAAGTTAAAATTCATTTATATAATTAAAATATGTGACCTCCATTGTAGACCACCTACCTCGCTGTTACACCAACCCCTACTGTACGGTAAAAAATCTTATTGAAAACTGCGTTTGCTTTTTGAGCATTGTTTCGCCGTGGTTGTTATGATTAAGTAGGTACCGACTCCCACCCTTCCGCAAACAAATCGTTGACCCACAAAATAGTTGTAATGTCATCAAGGTATAGTTTGAGAAAGTGTCAAGTTTTTAATTATTTTACAAAGAAAGCCTTGTAGTTTTAAAAGTCAATTTCAGGAGAATTTTACAAAAGTGCATGCCACAGGAAGCTTACGTCTTTTATAATTCATTATTAGTGATTCTACTCAAACATCATATTCTCGGTAGTGTATGAGGGAGAAGACCCGATATCCGCCCGAGAACTAATTTTATAACCCGTGGAAATTCAAACCGTGTATCGAATCCGGAAAAAAATTTATGGGTTTTTTTGCTCCAGTGAAGTGCTGCCCACATAACTAAGGTTTGGCTTCCTAGGCAATTAGGTAGAGTGTGGGGCGTCGGATATCGCGCCGCAGAGATCAAAAAGTCACCTTTTAGAGGTGTCGTCTGTTTGCCGCCACCTAATGTCCCAGTATCTGCCCACTACAATTTCAATCAATTTTAGTTGTTTTAGCACTTAAAATCCACTCAAATCATTCACTTTAGCACTTAATGGCCGGCTATTGGCGCTAGGTTCTTTCCCCTATATCTTAAATATGAAAAAAAAAATCAAGTGTGATCATCATATAGAGAAGTCCCACCTCTTAAATACAGGAGCAGAGTCGAACCCGAGATCAATTGGGAGCAAACCCACTACTACTACCATTCGGGCTCAAAATAAATTCATATTACTAGTATTTATATCTTAACTACTTTTGAGATATTAATCTTGAGAAGTTTTCTCAGTGCAAAGTTATTTTATTTGTTTGTTTAAGAGGTATTTTATTTTATATAAGAATTATTTTATTTACTTCAAGTACATATAATTTTATTTTTTTTGTTTTTTTTTTTAATATGTATTTTACCTTAGGAAAACGTCACCATTCTTATTTCTATAATTCTCTTTTTTTATTTTTTATTTAAAAATTATATATTTGTATGATAATTTTTAAATGTTTGATTTTATAGTTTAATTTTTTGAATATATATATAAGGTGTATTGTGGTTTTTAAAATGTTGACTATTATAATTAATAATATAAGAGGTGGATAAAAAATAATTTTATATTAGAAGAGAATATAAAAATAATATATTTAGTGTTAAATTTAAAGAGTTATTTTATTTTAGTATATTGTTTATTTTGAAAAACTATTTTACTTTTGTATGTAAATTTTAATTTGACTTTTGAAAAAGTCTCATTTATTCTTTCAAATTTATTTTGTTTTGTTTTTACTACGAAAATTGTCATAAGTTATTTTAAATATATATCAACCATGTTTTGGTTTTAATATGGTAACCACATGGAATTCCTTGAGGTCACTATAAAATGTCTTTCTACATAATTATATACTTACATGTTTTTTTTTGTAGTTTTCATTTTATAGCTTTAATATTTTTAAATAAATGTAGATTGTGTTCTAACTTTTATGTATATGGTCACAACATGAGACTCCATATCCTATTACCATTATAGATTGGATTTTTGGCCATTTTGATTTCAAATTGATTGGTAATTAAAAGAGGTGTGGATGAAAATTGATGTTCCTACAAATCTCCAAGAATCTTCTGTATCCAATATTGTGGATGAAAATTGATGTTCTTACAAATCTTCAAGAATCCTTCTTATCCATAATATTTCTTTAAATGACCTAAAAGTTAACATATATTCTACTTCTATAGAAGACAGTTGTCACTAACTACTTAAATTTCTAAGAAATAATCGTCAACCCTAAATGCATCAAGAAACTTGAAATAGATTTAATATCTTCCATATGAATGAGTATGTGCACCAAGATGAGGGACCAAAAAGTGGTCAAACCCATTTTGAAAAAAAATTAACATAATGCAAGCACATTAAATGAGTTCACATTATATTTACCTTGGAACACAAAATCACTCACTTTATTGAATTTATAATAATAATTTTCCAATTCCAGGGGCAGATTAATAAAATATATTTAATTCCCCATCATCCCTATAAATTCAGGCTAAAAAGTATCAGACAAGGGCGACCTTGTCCAAAA